>PVLA01004445.1:0-30000 GCA_004027455.1 Hydrochoerus hydrochaeris
AAAGAAAGAAAGAAAGAAAGAAAGAAAGAAAGAAAGAAAGAAAGAAAGAAAGGCAAAGCAGGTTTCAGTAGCTCCTGGATGGCTTCCTGGCCTGTTTCCCTGAGCCTTGCTCTGAATCAG
The DNA here is from genome assembly GCA_004027455.1 of Hydrochoerus hydrochaeris. Taxonomy (NCBI): domain Eukaryota; kingdom Metazoa; phylum Chordata; class Mammalia; order Rodentia; family Hydrochaeridae; genus Hydrochoerus; species Hydrochoerus hydrochaeris. The sequence goes on from PVLA01004445.1 coordinate 121, forward strand.
GACAGCAAAGGCAGAGAGCCTGCCAGTCTCTCCTACAAGGCAGCAGGGCACGGGACTGGCAGAACCTGGCATCAGCAAACTGAAGTGGTGGTTTATAAATCCTTCTCAAGTGGGAAGGGCAAAATAAATCTAACACACAAGTTTAAATATTGCGTGGTTTCTATTATATGAGGAACCCAAATCATAACAAAGAGCTTTAAAAGATAAGTGCTAACAGGGAGTAAGGAGACAGATATTTCTCAGATGGGGAGGAGATCAAGAGATGTAGGGAGGGGAAGGGAAAGAGATGAAAAAGGAGTTAAGAGGTGCCTAGTACATGTCTCAGCTCCCCGCGGGACAGCAGACGTTCTGTACTGCGACTATGGACCAATAAAAAAGGAGGCAAACCGCAGGAATTGGGGCCTCAAGAGCAGCTTCCCACTTCATGGTAGATTTTTAAGTGCCTTTGACTCCTTCTTTCTCGCGTGGATAACGCGCGCGCGCACACACACACACACACACACACACACACACCGGTGTTTAGCAGAATAATTGACAAGAAGATACATCCTTCTTGCTTTTGAGAACTTGGGCAAATCCTTAGCAGTGAGTGTTGAGACGGGCTGCCGATGGTCTCTACCACGAGATGGTAACAAAGAGCGACTTCAACAGGCTGCTTAAGGGATGAATCTACTGAGACCAAAGAAATTGGCTGGGAATTAGGGGAGGAGCTATTTGAATACAAGCAATATGAAACCTTCTCCTAAAAGCAAAGGTGAAGGAAATAATCCCGTCAGATTAGCTAGCCACCCTCAGAGAGTAATCCTTTTCCGGAACTCAGCATGTCCCTGCGATGCAATTGGAGAAGGTTCAAAGTTTCCATGTGAAGTGACTGTGACATCTCAGCTCTCTCTCTCTCTCTCTCTCTCTCCCTCTCTCTCTCATCCTCTGAATCATCACGGGCCTCCTTTTATTATATCTTCTATGAATTATATTTTCTATGGAAAAACACAGCCTTTCTGGGTTCAGTCCTAGCTCTGTGTTTTATCAGAACTTGATTTAGGCTTTGTTTTCTTAATTCTGTTTTTTCCCAATATACAACCTCTCCTACCACCCCCCCCCATATACCCAGGGAAATATCTGGTTTTCTTGAGAATATCATCTTTTAGCTATGTAATGAGACCTCCTATGGGTGGTGGAATTTCAGTGGCTGACCTAATGCTGTTTTCTAAGTGCTTTGGTATCTTCATCTACCATTTCCAGATAGGTTTTTTTTTTTTAAGAGAAAAAAAGCAAAACACAAAAAAGAGTAGAAATAATATGGAATTTCAAAAAAACAGTAAGAAATCACTAGTTGATAAATTACATGTTGTTATCTTAGAAGTAGTTGTTCAAGTTACAAACTCAAAGCAGAAAAAGTGGACAATCAAACAGTAACAGTACAAAATATTCTGTTTGATGAACTAACAGAAACTTAGCATGGTTATCTATCTCTCACACTTAAGCATACATACAGTTGTATCCTTTAGAGCATTTTTCCCTTTCATTATTACAATATCTATTATACATTTTGGATCTTATTATTCTTTTGTTTTTTATTATTTTTTACACTAAAGAGACAATATGATTTTTACTCAACTGTAAAAAAAGGATGATCCACATAGGTTTTTAAAACCCTGTTATCTCATGAAATTCAGCTCAGGGCCAACTGGCATACCATGTTCAGCAAATGGACGATGCACCCATCCTAGTTAATGATTCACACCATCAAGCCTGAGGTGCTTGAGGAGTTAACGTCACCAAATCTGTATTGTAGGAAGGAAGGGAAAAGGCAGGAGAACCAGAAAAGTTCTTCCAAGCTTAGTCAATTTCCTTCAGAAAGTTTACTCAGAAGTCCCACACAGCCCTTCCACATACATTTCACTGGCTAGAACTCAGTTACAAGGTACACATCACTGCACAATATGGCAAACATGCCTTGTAAAAATGAGAACCTATTATTAAGGAGGAAGTGAGGACTAGACAGTTTGATGGACGACCAATGGTCTCCACCACAAGATTGTAACAAAGAGATGAATGTGACCGTAAGGGGGCTATGGTTGCTCACATGTGGATCACGCAGGGTGAGTACTTCACACCCTTCTACTCTCATGTCCTGGTGCCCTTGCCCATGCTATTTATGTGCCTGGAGTTCTTCTGCCCTTCTTCACCTGGCTCTATGCTTTCTCAGAGATGCAGCTAACACAGTATTTCAAGAGAATCCTCATCCAACACCCATCTCTCCCCACCCATCAAAACTGGACATTTTTGTCTTTGGTAGCACTTCAAATGCTTCTTAAAATAAGATCTTTACTGATTTATAGGAATAAGAAAACATCCATATGATACAGGAAGAAGTATTCATTTATTCACTAATACTATTTCTCTCCCCCACCATGTCTTACTATTCATTATCCATCTCCCAATTCTTTGTTCCTTGGACTTTTCTGGGGCATTCAAGGTAAGTCACCCTTGAGTTCCACTGATGGTCTATAAAGTCAAAGAGGATTCTGGTCATGGATCTATTTTATTAAAAGTTCAAAACCATAATAGGTCTAATAAGTCAAAACAGCATCAAATTAACTTATTCTTCAGAAATAATTTATATTCTTGAAGAATCTGGTTCAGACTATGTCTTTCAATATCCTTAACTCTAAGAAATGGTAAAATTCCCTTTGGATGACACTGTGGTAATGATTATGGTGAGGTATAAGAACACTGCAGCCTTTGTAGGGTATGTATGGAGTTCATAACTTAAGAGAATTCTCATGTCACACTGAGACAGCTTTTCCTACCTGGGTCTTCAAAGCCATACTCCTGTGATTGGATCACCAAGGAAGACGTCAGCCAGAAAATAGTAGCTGGAACACAAGCCTCTCTTCCACATGCCCTTCTATACCAAATGGTCTCCAATTTCTCTTGGCTTCGCTTCCTGGCTGAGGGCTATGGAAAGGGTGAAGGCAGGGATGGGAAATACACGAACGAGTTAGCCGCAAACATCTCACAAAGAAGTGCCAAGAAGCATGAAGGAGGAATTCCACCATACAAGGACAAAGCCAGGCAGGACAAACCACTTCTTGTGGGGCAATTATAAAATTTCAAATACATTTCTAGGTTTGCCGTCTTTTTATTGTTCTACTCCCTCAGCAGAGACATGTTTAAATGTTCCTTACTTATCTTTACGATCTACTCAGTACAAAGGGAAAGGTCTTAGGTCAATACTTGGTGCAGGGGTTTAAGAGGAAACAGTTTCTTCTCCCTCCTTCCTATCCCCCAGGTCAAGATACAGTACTGTAGGGGCTGATATGATAATGACTGAAGAGACAAGAAGGATTTACTTTTCCTAAGATAAAATGCTCAGTGTAAGAAAAGTGACATAAAATTGCCTGACAAAGAGCTAATGAGGCTACAGTGGAAAACACTTAGTATTTTGAGTAAAAAAAAAAAAAATACCTTGGTTTGAATTCCTGTCTTGACACTGAATGAACCAAAAGCAGCCCCTGGACCTTCCTGCACATCAGCTTTTTTTGTTTGTTTGTTTGTTTGTTTGTTTGTTTTTGGTTAGAAAATAGAGATAATATAATCCCCTTCACAGTCAGGTCATAAAACTGAATGAGATTCAAACTGTATATAAAAATAGCCAATGTTGTTTAAGAACAGATATAAATGATTTTTTTGAACTTGGCTCAAACCCTGGAAGAGAAAACACTAGAACAAAGATTGTGCTTCTCAGCTTTCTCTCACTGTGACAAAAAAAATCATAGAAAAACAACTAAGAGGAGAAAAACTCTAGCCCGGCTCACAGCTTCAGAAGTTTCAGTCCACGGTCACTTGACTCTGTTGCTTATGGGTCCATGTGAGGCACAGCATCATGGCAGGAGGGTATAGCAGAGTAAAGCTGCTCACCTTCTGGCAGCGAGAAAGCAGACAGAAAGAGGCAAGATGTGGTTCCCAAGGTCATGCTGTCATGACCAACTCCCTTCAACTAGACCCTGCCTCCAAATTTCCAAGTACCACCCAATAATGCCATCAAATTATTCATCCATCAATTGATTTAATCCACTAATAAAGTTAGTGTTCATGGTCCACTCACCTTCCAAGCTCTCAGCAGCTTGTAAACCAAATCTTTAGCACCTGAGTTTCTAGCAACTTTTTATATTCAACCCATAACAAAAACATTTATGTTCCTTCCTTACAGTTAGATGTCTTTTGCTCTATAGAACATCAGTCTCTCTTCCACTCATTCCACACACTAAATTACTCTTAAATACTTCAAGATATTGGCATCATTTGCAAAATACTATCAACACATCTCTATTAAATACCTAATACTGAAGAATTCTATTCCAAGCATTGCCAGGGTGGTGGGAGGGGTCAACTAAGTGAGATCTGCTATCCTCTGGAGTTCACAATTATTTTTGAGAGACAAGACAAAATTACTAGAGATGGTTAGCAAATAGCAGCTCTCATTGTGAGGGTCATGAAGCAATATGGGGATTCTATCCACTGCTGAGTATGTCTATCCATTTACACATTCAGAAACTGAAGGAAAACTTGCCAGAAGGATTCATGGACCCATCTAGCTCTCTATGAGGTGAATTTATGCCAAGACTTCATGAATCATTCAAGGACCTGAATCTCCCACTTTGATGAATGGATCATGGTGGCACTTGGGAGCCCTAATGTCAATTCAGAGCTAATTTAGGTTCTAGTAATCACTGAAAAGGGAAGAATTCCTTTCCCACAGGTATAGTAAATCCCAGTAATGTATCAAAGGCACCTTTACAGAAGACTAGAGGAAGATGTAAGAATGGAGCTCCAGTAGTATTTATTGAATCTTCTCCCTTGAGCCAGGGGACTCGGGTCTGTAATCTGGCTTAGACCTGGACACTAGGTGAGCAGCTAAGACTCTCCACCGTGCCCCATCAAATTAAGATCCTAGGGATCAGACTGGAGTGTTTCTATCATACAGAAGAAGTGATATTCTAGGTGTACCTATCTATGTCATTCCTAGGGACATAGTAGTCAGTAAGGTTCTGCCAAGATCCCAGCAGATCATCCTCTTTTCCTTGTTGGCCCTGGAACCCATTATAGTAATTATCTCTGACAGGCCAGAAGTACTCCTTGGCCACTAGCTCTCTAGAGTCCTCATGGGAGTCAAGGAACAAATCCAGAAGCAGCACCTCCTCATGTACACAGAGGAAGCCACTCTTTTACCCTTCAAAGATGCTGATGCTTATATTAACCATGTAGCTCTCCATTTTTCTCCTTAGGGCCACTTGAGAGACATAGTGAGGATAGAGGTGGGGAAAAAGATATACAGTTTGCATATAATAAATGCACTGTAATATTTCTATCTTGTCAAACCTCAGGGATCAATCTTCTACATTATGTCTCAACTTCACTCATATAGTTCATTACTGAGTCAAAGCATTAGTTGGCCAATCAGTTAAAGTAATTTTCAGAGCCACTTCTAACATTAGCTCCATTATCTCCAGTAAGTGCAGACATAGTCCACTAGGCTTGATTCCATTTTGTCTTCTGTCCTCATGCTGACCACCGGTAGGCTCCATTCCTGCCCATGTTCCTCCATGTGTATACTCACGCAAATTAACAATGTCTTGCATTCATTTTGGAATATAAGCTTCTTTCAGGTCAGACATAGGCAACAAAGAAAGGCTAAAAGAATCAAGAAAAATAGGCATTTAAGTTGAGAGTTTAAAGATGTGAATTTGTCAGCATCTTCTATGACATGATCCTTGTAATTGTTTTGTTATTGCCGTGCTATTCAAGAAGAGAATCTATTCTGTCCACAAGACATTGATGCAATAAGCACTTTACTATAAAAAAAACTATAGGCAAAAATTTATTATATTACCACTGCAAGCTATGGATTAATAGTAACCTGTTGCCATTAGTAAGGAGTTCAGCATTGATTCAAGGCTAGGGGAAAAAACTAAACCAAGCCCAGGCACTTTTTATTATGACTACTTCCATTAGCAAGTATTGTACCAGTGTCCAATCAAGATAGTAGACCGCAGTAAGCAAACAACAACAAAAAAAAAATCTTAATATAGGCAAATGGTGTTACAAGTCCTTAAGTGCTGATAAAACTAAAGAGAAACACTGAGCCATCATGGAAATAAAACCAGAGGAAGTAGCTGTCACAGGTAGGACCCGGAGACAAATTGAAGAGGTAGGGGTTATCACAGTGAAAATCAAAGAGTAGAAGCCTCAAGAATGAGGGTTTGTGTCACTGAGGACTAACTATGCTCACATGCTCCTATGTCCTCAGAAGCTCATAAGAGGAATTCCTGAAAGCTAGAAGCAAGACCTCAGAAGAAAGGGCATTGCCCAGTTTCCAATGGTACCCCCAAAGGGGTCAGAATAGGACTAGTTCTGGGAACATTGAAAGAAGTTAAAGGATAGAGGTAATTTCTGCCTCCAGAAACTGTGGAATGTTCTCAACAAGCATTACTAAACAGTACACTTTCTTTCCTCTATCCTTTCATCTCCTCCTAGAGCCTCTGGCTGCAGAACTTACTAGGATACTAAACAACACAAGAGAATGGTAGTCACAGACTTCCAACATTGTTATCACAGAATGGAAAACAAGGGCACACTCAGAAATAAGGCAGTAGCCTGATTATCAACACATATATATCCTACTAAAACCAGCATTTACAAATGGAAAATCTGTATGATCTGACCATTAAATACATTTAAGCAGAAGTCAAAAATCTTCTTTCTTTCAGTATAGCCTACAAACCCAGATGAGTTCACTAATGGGTAACCCTATAAATTATCCAAGGAAGAAATTATTCCAATTCTACAGTTTTTCTTTAGCTCACAATATGAAGGTAGCATATACTTTTTATCAAACTCGATGTAGAAGACCATTTGGATGGCTGTCCTTGAATGCAGAACAATTATCTCTGCATTAGTTAAACTGCATCCTATCTCCATGTACTGATATGAACAGAGCTGGCTAAGCCATTTCCTTCTCCCTCCAATTGGCTCTAAGCAATGTAAATAGAGCCAGCTGAGGTACTGATGTGTAATCTTTGAAGCCAGTTGACAGTCTCCTGTTTCCTCACCTCATGTCTCTCTATAAACGGTTGAGCCCAGCAGGATGGCAGAGCCACATAGCTCCAGGAATGTCAACTGGGTTCGAGCCTCAAGAAGAAAGGCTATGACTTCTCAGAACACAGAAATTTACATATCAGAAACTGAAGCAACAGCCTTCTAAACATGCAAATGCTACCCCAGTTGAGTTCTGTAGATTGATCTTTCTGCATACCCTTCTCTGCATATTACAGAGGTGCTTTCTGGCCTCCTAGCTAAGCCTAGGTCACAGATTCACACAGTTCCCACCATTCTCACCATCACTCATCCTTGAGCCATTCTCTTCTTCATGAGTTAACAAATTTTGGGCAAAGCCCTGGGTCAAGGGCTTTGTCATGAGAATCCTCACCTGAATCAGACTTAGGACCCCTTGACTGCCCATAACTATGAATATGTCTTACTGTCTTTATTCTCACCATGGTTTCCCTGGAGATGGTAGATAAGAATTAACTTGCCAGGATTCCAATCATGTTTTAATGAGATTACAAATATAAACTTCCTGGACAGGAAAAGGGATTATAATATTTGGATTACAATACTCGACAAGGCTAGCACAAAAGAGAAAGTATATTCATATTTTATTTGTGAACATAAACAGAAAAACCCTAAGCAAAATAGTGGCCAAATGAATCCAACAATACAATAAAATAATAAATATTACCAAATTGGATTTATTCCAGGAATACAATGTTGATGAAATATTGGAAAATCTATTAGCATAATTCAACATATTAACATACTAAAGATAACATCATTTGAACATATCAATCGGTAAAGAAAAACTTGATAAAATTAATATTCACTCTTTAGTTCTTAAGATACTTTTAGCACCAATAAGTAGAAATAACTTTCCTATTGTCATAAAGTTTATTATTAAATTATAGAAAATACTGTTTTATTATTCAAATTTGCATTACTACAATGAAATACTTCAGGGAACTAAGTCTATAAAAAGTTTTATTTAGCCCATAATTTTGAAGTTTCACACTGAAAAGCGAGAAACCCCATATTGAGCCAGTAAGCAGAAAATGGGAGGGAAAGAAAATGAGCATTACAATTCCATTTGAAGTCTGAGCCTCAACGGCTAAAAGACCTCCCACTAGACCTCTTTTTAAGGTCCATGTCCTCTTTCAGTACTGTCACATCAGAGACCAAGCCATTAATACTAACACATGGACCTTTGTGGTACATTGTCTATATTCAAACTATAGCATTAATATAGTACTTAAGAGTGAAACTGAAAGTTTCCCATCTGAGATATGCAACAAATAAAACATTCTTCTATTATAATTTTATTACTATATCTCTCTTCTAACAGAGGTCCCAGTCTACACAATAAGACAAAAAGAAAAAGATCAAATAGAAAAAATGAAATAATATTATGATTGTGTACATGAAAAAAATCTAAGGAAATTTGCAGACAAATTATTATAACTAAATTATTATTAAAAATACAAGTAGGAAATACTCTAGGATAAGAAATAGTAGTTTGCATTGAATTAACAGTTCCTAAAATAAAAAATTTTGTAAAATATTTTCAAACTCTAAATATCAAAAGCAGTAAAGTCCTAAAAAAGGAAACAAAGCAATCAGAAACTGGTAAGGAGCCAAACTTTGAAAGAAGGAAACTGCCCTAAATATATTTTTGACCAAGGATACTTTACGGTTTGCCTGGTAAGAGACAGCTAAAAATCAAATGGAAAGCTTCTGGTTTATTGGCTCAAGAAGTTAAGAAGTGAACTTCCACAGCAGCCGCACAGCAAGTAAGAGGTAATGTTGAAAAAGAGTAAGTCATGAGATGAGCCCCCAGATCTACAAATAATTCCATGCAAATCCTTGGCCAATCTCTGAACTGCATATATGAGAGAAATTCTAAAGAGCTCAATGGTCAATAAGAACTGTAAAGATAAAGAACTGCCCAAGGATTTTACATGTTGCCTATCCCAGGGAAGACAGCTCAAAATTTGAACCCAGCCAAGTTAACTGCTGATAAACAAAAATAAACATTCCTCAAAGGAAGATAACAACACCCAGAGTCTCATTGATAATGTGTAGTATATAAGCAAAAATTATTAGACACAGAGGACATAAAAATGTGATCTAGAGTCAAGAAAAAAAATGAAAAGTGTTGCCTAGGGAAACCAACTTCTAGGTGATTCAGATGATGGCATTAGCGTGAAAGAATTGAACAAACCATTATAAATATAGTCCAGGACTTTAAGAAACTCATATTATAATGAATGGTTAGGAATCTCGCCTGAGAAATAAAAACTGTAGCAAAAGACAAATGGAAATTTTAGAATTAAAAATTATACTATCTGAAGTGGAAATGTGACTTATATAACCTTTAACAGCATATTAGTGACAAAGACTGGGTAAGCAAGCTTGCTGATAAATCATTAGAAAATACCCAATTTGAAAAAAGTGGAAAATAAAGAACTGTTAAGAAAGGAACAGAATTTCAATGACCTGCAGGACAATAATAAGCACTATAGCCTACATTGATATAGAATCCCAGACTGTAATGAAAGAGTCAGTAAGAATAAATATTTAAGAAATATTTAAGAAAAAACAGTCAAACTGTTCCAGATTTATATGAAAAACAAAAATTATGATTGAGTGCCTCATTTTAAAAGATCAAAGCTAAAAGACAAAGGAAGGATATCTTCGAAGTGGAAAAAAAATAAAACTATCATCCCATAAGTCTATATCAAATAATATTTTTCAAAAATAATGATTCAGAACAAAGAAAACCTCCACATATATGAGCACGGTAGGTGATAAAGGTATCAATGCAGACCAATGTGGAATGGATGGATGCACTGGTCAATAAATGATCTAAGATTACAACACACTCATTTAGAAAAAAGCAAATTGGATCCTTAACTCACATCACACCCCAAAAAAAAAAATTCAGACTGGATTAAAAACTACAGTATGAAAAAAACCAATAGTGATATTTAAGCAGGATATAGGATCAAGAGATCCACATTTTTCACTGAGGTGCCTTAGGACACTGCATAAAACTCATAATGGTGCTGCAGGATATTTTTAATTTTTGAGCAAAACAGGGATATTTTGAACCTGCCAGACACTGCATGAATGACTAGCTCTAAATAGTTTCAACATTAAATCAAGCTACAGTCCTTTCAGTAGCATTGGAGCTTTGCAATCTGGTTTTCAGCAGTTGCTGTAATAAAAACAAATACGTTTTCTACAAAAAATCAATACAAAACAGAAAATGACAGTGGTAATATCCAATCTAATTTCAAGGTTTGAGAAGTTGTGCATTGCTCAATAGGTGTGTGTATCCCTTTAGTAAGTAATTGCATTTATTTAAGAATCAAAATGTTTTATGTACATTTTATTTTATATATGTTGAAATGATTACCAAGTTATTAGAAGTTAAATGCCAGAGAATTGTTAAAAGAAAACTGTGACAGCTTATATCTAGATCCCCTCCCCACTAAGTTTCATGTGCTGATTGGCAGGGCTTTTCAAAGATGGTTGGACCTAGCCTGTGTGATAATGGGGTTAAGGGTGTGTGGTACTAAATTAGTCCACTCATTGGAATTAGATAACTTTGGATGTGACTGAATGGATTTACTGAAAACAAAAGCTCCACCCTAGGTGTGAGTGGCACCACCCAATGGGCTAAGAACCTGGATGGAATAAAAGGGAAAGAAAGGCTGCTGTTGCTGCTGCTGCTGCTGCTGCTGCTTGCTGCTGCTTGCTGCCTTCTGCATGCCATGCCATGGACATTCTCCCCTGTCCTGCTCCCCGTCATGCAGCCCTGCTTTGGAACCAGCCAGTTATGGTCTGAAGCTTCTACAAACTGTGAAATGAAATAAGGAAGAATCAGATATGTTGTCTCAGCAACAAGAAAATTAACTAAGACAATAACTAACTACCAATAAATGGAAGTGTTGAATATTTCTTTTGTCTTTGACATACCATAATGGGATAACTGAGTCCTATGGGCATTACAAACTAAGAAAGCTGAGAATTTTGATCTGGTAGAACATACATGTGGCCTCAGTGTAGGAAGAACTTTCATAATCAGAACACATAAAGACTGATCATAAGGGAAATAAATATTAATTCAAATTCCTCAAAATTAAGACTTTCTAATCATCAGATGATTCCTAATCATCAAAAGCCCCACTAATGAGCACATGAAAGGCAAGTCATAGAGGATAAAGATGTAAATAACGAATAAAATAATGAACTTATTCCAGAATATATAAAAATTCCTACAAATCAGAGAGATTAAAAACAGCCTTACAGAAAAATTGGCAAGTCTTAGATGCATCACAAAATAGGAAATCTATATGACAAATAATCTTATGAAAAGTATTCAATCCCACTAGAAATCTAGAAAATGTAAATCAAAACCATGAGAATATAAAATTCCTAGAAGAAAGCATAGGAAAAATCTTCTTGGCTTTGGGTAAGCAAAAATGTTTTAAAGCACAAAAAGTTCAAACTGTCAAGAAATTGATAAATTGAACTTCATCAAAATTCTAAAAATTTTTTTTCAAAAAATACTATTAAGGAAATGAGACTACAAATCACAAACTGGAAGAAAGTATTTGCAAAACACAAATCTGACAAAGAACTTTTATATGTAATAATCTTAACAATTCCATTTTAAATAAATGACCCAATTTAAAAATGGGTAAAAGATCTAAAGAAACTCTTCTCCAAAGAAACCATATAGAAGGCCAATAAGCAGGAAAAGAATCATTAACCACCATTCTGCATTACTCAACCATAAATTTAAATAAGAGCTACCACACACACAAGAACAGCTAAAGTTTTTAAAGACTAAATATGCCATGTATTGGTAATTAGAATGTAAAGCAACCAGAACTCTCATAAACTGCTGATATGTAAAATTCAATTGGTAAAACCATTCTGGAAGTCTGTTCATGGTATCTTATAGTTAAAATCACAACTGCCCTATAACTCAATGCCAGTCAGTCCAACACAGTGATCCAAGAGAAATTAAAACATATATCCAAAAAAAGGTCACATTCAGAAGCTTTATTCAAAATTGCCAAAAATTGTAGTCATTCCAAATGTCTATCAGTGACACACTGGAAACCCTGTGATGTATTTGTGCAATGGAATACTATTCAGCAATGACGAAGAAAAACCACTCACACTGTAACTATGTGGATGCATCACAAAAGCGTTCCACTAAGTGAAAGAAGCCAAACAGAAAACAATGAATTCTACATGAATCCATTAATTTAACATCAGGCAAAAGCAGAACTATAGTGACAGGCAGGAGAACACTGGTGGGAAGGGGACTGCCCATAACGGGATGGAGGTGACGTACTGGGTGATTGAAATGTTCTGTGTCTTGATGGTGGTGGTGACTGCAGTGCATGGTTGTAAAAGCTCACTGAAATGTACATGTCAAAAGGAAGAATATCTCATTGTATATGTTATACATCAATAATTTTAGATTTTTCCATCAGGCATGGTGGCACACACCTATTATCCCAGCACTCAGGAAGCCGAGGCAGGAGAATCACCACAAATTCAAAGCCAGCCAGGCTACATAATAAATTGAAGGCCACCTGAACTACAGAGCGAAACCCTGTCTCCAAAAACATTCTGACAACAGCAAGAGCAGCAGCAACAACAACAATAACAATAACAACAGCAACAATAATAGTATTTTTTTTACTTTTTTTGTTTAAAGAGAAACAAAAGCATGTAAAGGGTAGAGATAATACAGAATTTCAAAAAAAGGATACACAATAAGAAATCACTAGTTGATAAATTACATATTGTCCTCTTAGAAATAGTTATTTAAGTTACAAAATTAAAGCATACAAAGTAGACATTCAAACAGTGAGAGTGTAAACAGCTACACATGCATGAATCTCTACATGTATTTCTATCCTTTCTGTATAGAAAAACATAGCAAGACAAAACAAAACAAATGCCTATAAAAACATGAAACCAAAAAGTCATATAAAACCACAGTACAAGGTGATCTACAATGATTACTGTATTGTTTCTTATTATCTTCAATAGAATTGTCTATATCATCAGGCATAAATGAATATAGCAGTATAGTTGAATATAGCAGTACATAACAATATTAGTAAAAATAAAACATTGTAGACAGTATATAACTTCAAAGGCAGGTAATAATCAAACCAGAGTGGATATTCTAGTGAATCTTGTCATCTTGAGTGCAGTTGCCTATACTCTCAGACTTGATAGTATCAATCATAACAGCTTTGAATAAAATCTATCAATACAAAACAGCAATCTAACAAACCAGATTCGATTACAATCAGTCATGGTAAAATGGTGTAGGTTTTACAGAGCTGTAGATAAGAAATTAAGGATGATTACCATACTATATCATTATTTTCAGGATTACTGTCTGTGCCCTCAAATCTAGTACAGGTAGAATGACTGGAACAGAATATAATACATCTAAGCAGAGTAGTGTGAGTAATGTGGGTTTTAAATCCTGGTGCACTATTAACAGTATAGCGTATCAAGGCCATCTATGTTAGAGTTTCTAGTTAGCCTTCTCTGCCTCATTTCTGCTATGCTATACTTTGTCTAGTTTTCTCTTCCATCCTACTGCCTGCCCACTCATTGAGGCCTTTCTGCCACTGTTCCTAAAATTCTGGTATTTCTTTTTTCTCTCTCTCTAGAATGTCCTTCAGTATTCTCTGTAGGGTTGGATTGGTGGTCACAAATGCCCCCAGTTCCTCTTTGTCATGGAAGCATCTTGTTTCTCCATTAATTTCTAGTGACAGTTTTGCAGGGTATATCAATCTGGGCTGGAGGTTATTTTTTTTCAGGGCTTGGAATACTTCGCTCCAAGCTCTTCTTGATCTGATAGTCTGTGTCAAGAAGTCAGCCATAATCCTGATGGGCTTACCTTTATAGGTAATCTGTTTCTTTTCTCTGATGGCTTTTAATATTCTGTTTTTATATTGAATTTCTGGTATCTTGATTATTATATGTCTGGGTGTAGCTCTGTTTTGATTGTAGGTGGCTGGAGTTCTGTATGCCTCACATAACCAAATGTCATTTTCTTTTCCCATGCTTGGGAAGTTTTCCTTAATTAGTTCCGTGAATAGCCTTTGTAATTCACCTGTATGTATTCCTGCTTCTTTGTTCACATTTCTTATTCTTAAATTGTAGATTCTCTTGTCATCTTCTAGCCTTTGTATTGTTACTGCCTGTTTCTTTGTTATTTTTAAGAGATCTTTCCTTTTATGATCACACCTTGCAGACTTGTCTTCAAGTTTGATAATTTACCCTTAGTTTCTTTTAAGGCATTTTGCCTGCTTTCAGTGGAGTTTTTAATTTCCTAGTAGTCTCTTTGAATCTGCTTCATGTATTTTATATTTTCTCTATATTCTTTATCAAAGGGTTCTCTCCTTTTTTTGTGTTCCTCCCTTCTTCCATCTGTATATTCCTGAGAGATGCTTCCTGAGAGCATTTCTTTTATTACTCTACTCATATCTTGCTTTACCTGATTTAATATTTCAGTTTTGAGCTCATCTACAAGATTCCAAAGACATCTCTTAATGTCCATTGAAGCCAGGTCTGATGTTGCATATTTGCCACCCTCTGTCTCCCTTGTTTTTCCCTCTCCTGGATCAGTGCTCTCAGGGTTCTGGGCTATGGGCCTCCTCCTGCCTCTCTTTCCTGTCATGGTCCTGGCTTCCTCCACACAGGTTATAGTGCAGGTCCAAGCCCCTTTCCCTGTTGGCCACATTTCCTCTGAAGCACACTGGCAAGGGACCTCCACCCTCTCCTGCCTGCTCTTGTCACTGAGGTGTAAGCAGGCTATGTATGCCTGCCCCTCCCCACCAGGCCAGCCAAACTTCAGGGGCCTTCACTCAGTTAGTGCTTGCTAAGCACAGGGAATTGATTTGGGATGGCTCATTGGGTCCCGACCAGGGGCGCAACCCAGTCCAAGCAAATCCAATGAATCTACTCTGGGGAGGGAGAAAACAACTGAAGTCACTGTCGCTCCCAGTTCAAGTTCCTCTTGCCTGATTCCAACATGTGACCCATTTGGTCACGCCCTTCTTGTGGGGGGGTCTCATTCCCAGCACTGACCATGGATTAACGAAGGTCCCTTTGCCAGCTCCGTTCTCCATTGGGTTCAACAACCCTGGACTTCATTGCTACTGTGCTTCCTGTGAGTGGCTGCAGGAACAAGTTTGGGCAGCTCTGCCAGCTGGTGTGGATTCAGGCCGTTCCAAACTTGGTGGGTCACCGTGAATGAAACGCTGTGTCCCATAATTTTTAGCTGTTTCAGTTGTAGTCTCAAAGTATTTGATGAGCTTTTTTATGTTTTAATTTCTTACTGTGTCAAGAGGATCCATCTCCCTCTGTCTGGGTCTCTCCAGGGTGTTTTATTCTGGCATATGAGTTGTTTCTCCTGGGAGGCTTTGTATTTTGATGCTCACTGGTTGGCCATCTTGACTTCTCTCAGTTAATAGATTTTTAACATATTGATTTTTAGGATTTAATTTTATTATTTCAAAGATTATTCATATTTTTAATATTTATGTTTTTATTTTATTTCACTTTGTTTTTTAGATTATTAGTGCCTGTGTGCAGCACATCAGGTTTCCAGTCCTTGTGTGGAGCTAGCACATAACTCATCTCCACTGTTTTTCTCATCCCTCTCCCCTTCCCTAGCCCCTCCCTCCACCTCTCAATTCTCTCCCCCCTCAGAGATCATCTCTCTCCCTACTTCCTGTTAACTATCTTTCCTTTTGCTCTGTATTTATACTCTGTGTTTCTCATGTCTAATTAGGGAATAAAAACCACAATGCACAAATGGCAAAATGTTCAGTCTGTGGATGTCAAATATCAACAAAGATAAAGAGCTGCAGGAGAGGAGACCACCTGCCTCTGCCTGCCAGGCACTGCCAACAAAATGCCCTTCCCTCCACATGCCCAGCATGGGCCGAAGGACACAGATAGATCCACTTCTGCCTCCTGTGTGCTGCCACAAAAAGACCACACTCTACAGGTGGCCAGCATGGGCAGAGAGAACCAGCAGATCCCCCTTCACCCTCAGAGAGCTGCCACCAGAAGGCTCCTTCCTGCAGGCAGCCAGAAGGAGCACAGCCACATAAGCCCTGTGCATCCATAAGCCACCATTGGAGGCCCTTGGTTCCCTCAGACAGCCATCACCCACTAGCAGAATCAGACAAACACACTCTTGTGTGTTTGCCACTATCATGGGAGTCCCAGTGTAGACACACAGGCTGAGAGAAGCAGCCCCATCTACATGCACCCCTGATCATCAGCAAAGCCCCAGTGTAGCTGCATAGGTCTGGAGAAGCCTGCTCCACACCCCACTACCTCCCTGTAAATCTGGAATTAGAGGAACCCAGGTGCCTGTCCCAACCCTTTACACTGCCAAGGGGCAGCCAATGTGGGAAATGCCTGGGACCCCACAACCAGCTTGTTTGGAGGAACCAAGGAGAATGTCAAGATGAAGGAGCAAAAGACAAACTTAGACCTCTAGCCTACACAGAATAAGTCTGGGAGATATAGTCATGGAAGAAAATGGAAGTCACACACCTGAAATCTCTGAGAGGATAGCAACTGAAGTAAGGAAACAACTTCATGAAATTGTAAAAGCATTCAAATCAGAAATAATGTATCAGGTAAAAGAAGAAATCACAAACATACTGAAAGAATTGTTCAGTAGGTCTAAAGAAGATATGACAATAAAGAGGAGCATAGCAAAATGATGGAAACCTTGAATGAATGTAGAAAGGAATTACAGTCCATAAAACAGATTCAAAGAGAGATGCAGGAAGTTAAAATTTCAATCAAAAGCTGGCAAAATCGATCAGCAATTCCTGAGGTCTGCATCATGTTGGAACTTTGGGCACTGGGAGAACAGGCTGCCTACCTGCCACCCTGGTGAGCATCTGGGGGCCTAATAAGCCACCAGTGCACCAGGGCGGGAACTATCAGTGATTCCTGAGCTCTGCATCATGTTGGAACTTTGGGTGCTGGGAGAACAGGCAGCCTACTCACCACCCTGGTAAGTAGCTTGGGCCCTGCAGGTGTGCAGGCTAAGAATCAGACATTGATCCATCCCCCTGCCATTAGCAAGTCGGCACCTGCGGTCTGAGTATCTTTTTGGAGGATGAATGTATACAGCGTGGCAAGTAAGGGGGATTTCCTTCTACCATCTCTTTGAAGGCAAATATTTTTATCACTGTTTTGTTCAGTTTTGATTAATGGCACTGCTTTATTCAATATTCTGTTTTTAAAAGTTTGATATTTTCTTCCATTTTCCTCTACCTGACTGAAAGAAAAGCTAATGTGAACAAAATGGGCTGTACTATTGAGCCCATTGCTCATGTCCTGGTAACCTGCTCTGAGGTTCTGTGGTAGTTTTACTGCACTGCAGTCACATGGGTTTGTTCTGTCTTGTTCTGCTGTATTTTGCTACCTTCAAAAAAAAAAGTAGATAAGAAAGTAACAAAATACCTCCAAAAATCTCCCAACTCCACCAAAGCTGATCCATGGATCATGGATGAGGAGAAACTCAAAAATAAGGCAACAGAATTATATAAGGTTATTAAAAGTATATAACAACAACAAAACAAGTCAGTAAGGTACTGCGCAACCTGAAACAGGATATAACTAAGCAGATAATGGACTTAAAAAGTAAAAAGAAGAAAAGAAAGTGCTCTAGAGGACATGGCTGCATGTATGTTTAAGTGTGTAGGATTGATAACCATGTTGCTAAGTTGTTACTGGATCATTGAACTTCTTTGCAGTTTCACTGTTTGAATGTTCACTTTGTATGCTTTAATTTTGTAACTTTAACAACTAGGTCTAAGAAGACAATATGTAATTTATCAACTAGTGATTTCTTACTGCTTTTTTTCTGAAATTCTGTATTGTTTCTAACCCTTTTTCTGTTTTGTTTTGTTTTGTTTTGTTTTCTCTTTAAATAAAAAAAAAGCTGGCAAAATTGCTTGAAAGAGACTGAAGATAGACTTTCAAATCTTGAAGACAGGATTGCAGCTAGTGATTGTGAAAGGAAAGATCTCTTAAAATAAAATGGAATCAGGAAATAACAACTCAATGGCTGCAAGATTATGAAAAGAAGCATAATTTAAGAGTAATAGGTATCAGTGAAGAAGCAGGGGTCAACACAAATGAAATTAAAAGGATATTCATAGAAGTAATAGAAGAAAACTTCCCAAACATGGGAAATGGATCTGGCATGCAGATAAGTGAGGCATATAGGTCTCCAACTAGCCATAATCAAAGTAAATCTACACCCAGATATATAATAATCAAGATCCCAAAAATTCAACACAAGAGCAGAATATTAAAAGCTCTTAGAGAAAAGAGACAAATCACCTATAAAGGAAAACCAATCAGAATCACAGCAGACTTGTCAACACAAACCACCAAGTCAAGAAGAGTTTGGACTGAAGTATTTCAAACCCTAAAAGAAAACAACTTCCAACCCAGATTGACCTACCCAGCAAAACTATCTTTCAAAATTGATGGAAAAATAAGATACTTCCATAATAAAAAAAACAACTGAAGGAATTCATGACTACCAAACCAACCCTACAGAGAGTGCTAAAGGATATTCTAGAGAGAGATAAAGATGACCATGGTTCCAGGAACAGCAGCAGAGGAGGATCACCAAATAATTGAATGAAGGGGAAAAGTGGAGGGTTAACAACAGGAGGATAGCATGGCAGAGACAAACCAATGTATGCTTGTTGTAACCATTAATGTAAACGGCCTCAGGTCAGCAATAAAAAGAAACACAGGGAAAGTGGATCAAGAAACAAGATCCATCTATATACTGTATACAAGAAACACATCTACTGGAAAGGAAATTCATACACTGAAAATCAAAGGAGAGAAAACAATTGTTCCATGTGAGAAGAGACAAAAAAAAAAAAAAGCAAGAGTAACTTGCCCATCCATCACAGAATGAATAAGAAAGATATGGTAAGATATGGTATTTTCATGCAGTGGAAAACTACTCAGCTATAAAGCAGAATGATCTCAAGGCTCCTGTAAGTAAATGGACAAGACAGGAGATCATGTTCATGGCCGAAACAGTTCAAACTCATACGCGTGAACCCTAGCATAAGAAACAGAAGGAGTTAATGGAATCCAAAAGCAAAATAGTAAATGTAAGAGCAAAGAGGAGGAAACGTGGAAGGAGAGAGGGGAAGGTGGAAACTATTGTCAATTTCTTATTGTCTTATCTTGAACTTTCACATTGTTTACACAATTTTATTAGGTTTGACTTTGTTTTGTTAGATTTTATGCTGTCAGATCATAGGGGCAGCTATTTTGAATATAATGGGATATTTTATGGTAATCATGGTTTCCTATTATATTGTTTTGAAGTCATAATGCTTTCATTCATTGGTTTGATTGGTTTGATTGTTTTGTTTGACTTTATTATGTGTGATGTTATGAACAGCTATTTTGAAGAAAACAAGACATTATGGCAGCCATTGCTGATTTACTATCATCTTGTTTTGAAGTCCTACCATGCTTCTGTTCTTCTGTTTTGATTGGTTCTATCTTGTTGTCCTTTATTTGATTTTATTATGTGGGATGGTATAAACAATTTTTTAAGGAAAATAAGACACTATAGTAGCCATTGTTCGTTTCCTGCTATTTGGTTTTGAATGTCCTGTAATACTTTCATTCTCTTGAATGGTTTTATACTATTTTGTTATGTTTGATATTATTGTGTGTGAAGCTATGCTCAACTATTTCAAAGAAAAGAGACATTATGGTAGCTACTGTTGATGTCCGGTTGTGTTGTTGTGAAGTGCTGTGTTGCTTGCTTTGTTCTGTTCTGATTTGCTATGTTCTGTTCTCTTTCGTTTTATTCTCTTTAAAATAAAAAATAAATAAAAAATAAAAAAGATGCAGGAGTAGCTGAAGATTGGGTTCTCAAGAAGTGAGCACGGGGGTGTGTGCATCTTGAGAGCTGACTCCTATGAAAGGAAGGAGGAAGAGGAGGAGGAGCTCAGGCACAGGCCAGATAAAGCCTAGACAGGGAGGGAATGCTGCCCACTGACATCCTATGCATGTGGTCTGAAAGGCCAAGCCTCACTGTCCTCCCTCCACATGGTCACCAAAGCCAGCCTCTGGAGAAGGGCATGTCCTAAATCAAGGACAGGCCTGCCATGGAGGCCACCCAGCGTGAGGCAGCCCACCTTCAGGTCCACTACAGTGCTTTGTACTCTCTGGGGATGGTGCAGTTGTAGTCCAATCACTTTGGACACCAGTTTGCTGAAGCGGGAGATATGCGGGTACTATGAGCCAACATTCTGTTCCTAGGAATGCATCCTATGGAATGTATGGCGATGTGCATTGCGATAAGTATCTCTCATGGCACAGAGGTCCCTAAACTGGAAACAGCTCACAAGTTCATCAGCGATGGAAAACATACCTCAATTATGGTTATGTTCATATTGTGGAATAACCAATAGATTATCTCAAATTGACAAAATTCTATTGGTATATGCATGTAAAATGTATCAAATGTGTTCATCAAGAGAGATAAACAAGCTCCAACAAGTAAAGACATGGATGACTTTGCTGTCTCAGTCCACTTCTTGTTTGTCTAATGGAATACCTGAGATCGGGTAACTCATTTAAAAGGAGATTTACTTTGGCTCAAGATTCCAGAGACTGTGAAGTCCCTGCTCCAGCAGCCACATCTTTCCAGGGCTTTATGCTCCATCAATTCATGGCAGACAGCAAGAGGACAAGAGGGTGCATGAGGCTCCATGGGAAAAGGGGGCCAGGCTCCCATGAAAGTGAACCCATTGCCACAGAAGGGCACAGACCCATTTGTGGGGCTCTGTCCCCCTCAACCCAAACCCCCACCTCCCACTCAGGCTGGTCTCCAACACAACGTCCCCTTGTGAAAATAAGACCAAATCATGAACTTCTGGACTACATATTCAAATCATAGTGCTCATTAACATAATGTTGAATAGGAAAGGCAGTATAGATATAAGGATTTAAAACTGACAATAAATCATATTATTTGGGCCTCGGCACCCTCCCACCACCGCCGGTCCAGAGGACGACCACCGTGCTCCACCTCAGCTCGGTCCACTGATCTGCGCCTGCACCCCTCAGTGCCCTCCCACCACTGCTGGCCCAGAGGGCAACCGCCAAGCTTCACCTCAGCTCCGGCTGCTGAACTGAGCGTGTGCCTCTTGGTGCCCTCCTACCGCCACTGGCCCAGTGGACAAACCACCATGCTGCACCCCAGCATGGGCTGCTGAGCAGATTCTGCCCACCTCAGAGACCTCCCACCACTGCCGGCCCAGAGGACGACCACCACCATCCACCCCAGCTCAGGCCTCTGATCCGAGCCTGCACCCCTCAGCGCCCTCCCAGCACCACCCACCCAGAGGATGACAGCTGTGATCCGTCCCAGTTCAGTCCACTGAGCCACACCTGCGCCCCTTGGCACCTTCCCACCTCTACCGACACAGATGGCGACTGCCACGCTCCACCCCAGCTCAGGCTGCTGAGCCACACCTATGCCCCAAGCACACCCTCGACACACGTGGGCCCAGAGCATGACCGCTGTGCTCCACCCTGGCTCTGGCCATTGAGCTGCACCTACAGTCCGGAATGCTCCTCCCGTGTGCTGACCCAGAGGACTGCTGCACCCACCCTGGCTTGGCCCACTGCCTTCAGCTACCCTCCCCATATCTTAGACCAAGCACTGCTGTTAATGTCTGGCTCCCACTCTTCCTCCTAGAATCTTGAATTGCAGGGGACTGGCAGTGCTGGTTTGATGGGAGACGTGGTGGTCCCTCACCCATACAGAGGACCCTGGCAGGTTCCAGCCACTATGTACCCAACAATTAGGCAGGAATCAACCACACAATAGGACCCTGGGAGCTACACTGCCAACAGTTGTGACTATTGGGATTAAATAACCAGATATTGGCCCAGAAGGTGAAAATGACAAAACGAAAAACCAAAATACAATCTCAAACATCTAGTCTATCATGTTCAAGAACAGACAATAGTGAAATCAAGAACTTTAAAAGACATACACCAGAAATCTTTAAAAAGATTGCAAATGAAGTAAAGAAACAAATCCATGAGGCTATAGAGGAAAAAGACAGAAATAACCTTAGTAAAGGATTTGTTCAACATAGCTAGGAAAGGAATAGATAAAAAAAAATACAGGAGTATGGGAAATTGATTGAAACTTTGAATGAACAATGTAGAAAACAAGCAGAATCCATGAAACAAATTCAAAGAGATATCCAAGAAACAAAAAAATTCTATTGAAAGCTGGCAAAAACAGCTGAGGATAGAATTTCAGACCCTAAGGACAGGATTGCAGATGGTGACCAGGAAAGGATAGAACTTATAAAAACACCAAAGCAGCATGAACTGACAATCCAACAGCTTCAAGATGATGCCAAGAGAAACGATGTAAGACTAATAGGCGTCAGTGAGGATATAGGAGACAACACAAAGGACATACTAAGCTAGTCACAGAAGTAATAGCAGGAAATTTCCCAACCATGGGGGAAAAAGATCTGATATATAAATAAGTGAGGCATGTAGAATGCCAAACAGTCATAACCAACATAAATCTACACCCAGACATATAATAACTAAGATCCCAGACATACAGCATATAAACAGAATACTAAAAGCTGTTAGAGAAAAGACACAACTCACCTATCAAGGAAAGCCTATTAGAATCATGGCAGACTTCTCAGCACAAACCTTCAGGTTAAGACGAGCTTGGAGAGAAGTATTTCAAGCCCTAAAAGAAAGCAACTTTCAACCCAGACTGATATACCCAGCAAAATTGTCTTTCAAATTTAATGGAGAAACAAGATACTTCCATGACAAAGAACAACTGAAGAAATTCATGTCCACCAAACCAACCCTAGAAAGAGTACTGAAAGACATGCTAGAGAGAGATAAAAATGACCACAACCTCCAGAACAACAAAAGAAAGAAACCACCAGGCTGGACAAGAAATTAAACAAGAGAGAAAAGCAGGAAACCAACAATAGGAACACAACATGGCAAAGTCAAGCCAGTACATATCAGTGATATCCACAAATGTAAATGAGCTCAATAGGTGTATCAAAAGAAACAGGTTGACAGAATGGATCAAGAAACAGGATTCCACAATATGCTGTATACAAGAAACACATCTGTCTCAAAAAGAAACTCATACATTAGAAGTCAAAGGATAGAAAACAGTATTCCATGCAACAGGAACCCAGAAAAAAGCAGGGGTAGCTATTGTTTGCAGACAAAGTGAACTTCAAAGATAAAAGGATTAAAAGAGACAAAAAAGGCCACTACATACTTGTAAGTGGAAAACTACAAGAGGAAGAACTGTTATAAATATATATGCACCAAATACAGGAGCACCCAACTATATAAAACAAATGCTAATGGACATGAAAAACCAAATACACAGGAACACAACTGTAATAAGAGACCTTAACACCCCACTATCACAAAGAGATAGATCAACTAAACAAAAAGTCAGCAAAGAAATAACAAAACTGAATCCTACCTGTGGGCGAATGGACTTAGTGAATGTTTATAGAGTGCTCCATCCAACCACTTCAGAACATACATTCTTCTCAGCTGCACATGAGACATTCTCCAAAATAGACCATATATTAACCCATAAAGCATTTTTAACTAAACATAAAGGGAGTGGAATTATCCAATGCATAATATCTGATCATAGCACACTAAAATTGGAAATCAATGGCAAAACACCTGCAAAACCTGCATAAATACATGGAAATTAAGTAACAACCTTCTGAATAACCAGTGGGTTACAGATGAAATCAAAGAAGAGATAAAACAATACCTACAATACAGTGAAAATGCAGGCACAACATACTGTAACCTATGGGACACAATGAAAGCAGTCCTAAGAGGGAAATATACAGTCAATAAATAGGACAATAAAAAGTCACATCAAGAAAATAGAACTTGCACAAGTAAATAACCTAATGCTACATCTCCAGCTTCTTGAAAAAGAAGAGCAAGTCAAACCCAAAGCTCATAAAAGAGAGGAAATTGTAAAGAATAGAACAGAAATTAATGTAATTGAAACAAAAAAAATTAACAAATCAAAGAGCTGGTTTTTTGAGAGAATAAATAAAATTGATAAACCTCTAGCCAACCTTATTAAGAAAAAGAAAGGAAAAACTCAAATTTATGCAATAAGGACTGAAAAGAGGGAAATTACTACAGATCCCATGGAAATTCAAAAGATCATGAATGAACACCTACTTTGAAAATCTCTACTCACATAAAGGTGGAAAACACAGAGGAAATGGACAGATTTCTAGAAACATATGAACTACCAAAGCTCAATTAAGAAGATATAACAATTTTAAATAACCCAATATCAGCTACTGAAATCGAAAACATGATTAAAAACTTACCAACAAAAAAGTCCAGGTCCTGATAGATTCATGGCTGAATTCTAAAAGAAATTTAGAGAAGATTTAATGCCAATACTCCTTAAACTCTTCAATTAAATTGAAAGAAAAGCAGTTCTCCCTAACTCATTCTTGGAGGCAAGTATCACTCTGATACCAAAACCACTCTGATACCAAGACCCAACCAAAAAGGAGAACTATAGATCAGTCTCACTAATGAACACTGATGCAAAGATTCTCAACAAAATTCTCAACAAAATACTGGCAAATAGAATGTAGCACATCATCAAGAAGATTATACACCACAACCAAGTGGGATTTATTCCAGGAATGCAAGAATGGTTCAACATATGCAAATCAATAAATGTAATATACCACATCAACAGAGCCAAAAATAAAAATCACATGATCATCTCAATAGACACAAAAAAGGTTTTGATAAAGTCCAACACTTGTTCATGATAAAAACCCTACAGAAACTTGGAATAGACAGTATGTACCTCAATCTCATAAAGGCCATCTATGACAAACCAACAGCCAACATTATACTAAATGGACAAAAACTGAAAGCCTTCACTCTAAAATCAGGAACAAGACAAGGATGTCCACTATCACCACTCCTATTCAATATAGTTCTAGAAATATTAGCCAAAGCAATCAGACAAGAGAGAGAAATTAAAGGAATAAAAATAGGAAATTAAAAAGTTAAATTATCATTATTTGCAGATGACATGATACTCTACATAGAAAAACCCAAAAACTCCATTAAAAGACTACTAGAGGTAATAAACAAATTCAGCAATGTAGCTGGATAAAAAGTCAACACTCAAAAATCAATAGCATTCCTGTACACAAACAAAAAGCTCACTGAAAGAGAAATTATGGAAATATTGCCTTTCACAATAGCATCTAAAAAAATCAGATACTTAGAAATCAACCTAACCAAGAATGTAAAAGATCTATATGCTGAAAATTATACTACTCTAAAAAAGGAGATTGAAGAGGATGTTAAAAAATGGAAGGATATTCCTTGCTCTTGGTTAGGAAGAACCAACATTGTGAAAATGGCCATACTCCCAAAACTGTTATACAGATTCAATGCAATCCTAATCAAAATACCATTGACATACCTTACAGATCTAGAGAAAATATTCCTAAAATTCATTTGAAAACAGAAGAAACCTAGAATAGCAAAAGTGATTCTGGGCAACAAAGGGAAGACATGAGGTATCTCAATTCCTGATTTGAAACTATACTACAAAGCCACAGTAATAAAATCAGCATGGTGCTGGCAAAGAAATAGACCTGAGGATCAATGGAACTGATTAGAAGATACAAACATTACTACAAAACACTCAGCCACCTTATATTTAACAAAGGGGCTAAACATGTCCACTGGAAAAAAAAAGATAGCTTCTTTAATAAATGGTGTTGGAACAATTGGTTTTCCACATGCTGAAGACTGAAAATAGACCCATGACTATCACTATACACTAAACTAAAGTCAAAATGGATCAAGTATTTAAACATTAAAACAGAAACACTAAATCTACTGGAGGACAAGGTAGGTAGAAATCTTGGAGACATGGGTAGGCAGAGAATTCATGAATAAAACACAAACCACATGGAAAATACTTCAAAGAATCAACTGGGATCTCATAGTATTGAAAAGTTTCTATACTTCAAAAGAAATCGCCAACAAAGTGAAAAGAAAACCCACAGAATGGGAAAGAATTTTAGCCAGCAATCCCTCAGACAAAGGACTTATATCTAGAACATATAAAGAACTGAAAAATATCAAACCCCCCAAAATCAAAGACCCGATCCAAAAATGGGCATCAGATAAACATACAGTTCTCAGATGAAGATATACAAATGGCAAATACACATGAAGAAATGTTCACCATGACTGGTCATTCAAGAAATGCAAATAAAACAGGATTGAGATTTCATCTCACTCTGGAAAGAATGACTGCCACCAAGAAAAAAACTGATAACAAATGTTGGCAAGGCTGTAGGGAAAAAGGAACACTGCTCCACTGTTGGTGGGAGTATAGACTGGTGCAGCTACTATGGAAATCAGTACGAAGATTCCTCAAGACACTAGGACTGGAGTTTCCATTCAATCCAGCTATTCCCCTCCTGTGTATTTTCCCAGAAAAATTGAAAAGTTCATGTCACAGTGATATATGTGCACCCATGTTCATAGCAGCACAATTTGTGATAGCTAAATCTTGGAAACAACCAAAATGCCCATCAACCGCAAAGTGAATGAAAAAAATGTGGTATTTTTATACAATGGAATACTATTCAGCTATAAAAAGGATGATCTTGAGGCCTTTATAGGTAAATGGAGGCAACTTGAGAATATCCTCATTAGTGAAATAAACAAGACTCACATTAGTAAATATCACATTGTCTCTCTAGTGTAAAAAATAATAAAAACTGACAGAATAATAGTATCCAAAAAGTATAATAGATATTGTGAAAGTGAAAGGGAAGAAAAGTGCTCTAAAGGGTATAACAGTATGTATAGTATATAAGATAGATGACCATATTACTGAATTTCTGTTGGATCATTGAACAGAAGGGTTTGCACTGTCAATGTTTGATTTTGCGACTTTGGCAACTATTTTTAAGACAACAATGGGTAATGTATCAACCAGCGATTTTATGATGTTAATTTTTTTTAATTCGGTATTGTTCTACCTTTTTTTCTGTTTTTTTAATTTTCTTTTCTTTCTTTCATTAAAAAAATAACAATTGTTAAATTTCTTTCATTCTGTTTTAAAACCTATATTGTTATTATTTGGGGTTTATTGTTGTTTATCTCTTTTCCTTTTTGTTTTTCTTTCCTGATTTTTTCCTTTTAAAAATTAAAAAAATAAAGAATTTATTCTAGTTGAAAAAAATAAAAAATGAATCATATTATTTGGGGATGAATACAGGCATACCTCAATTTATCATTTTTCTTTATTGCACCTCATAGATACTGTATATTTTATAAATTAAAAGTCTGTAGCAACCTTGCTCCAGCAAACCTAATGGTGCCATTTTATCAGCAGCTCAAATGACTGTTAACAATAAAGTATATACATTGTTTTTCAGATATATCATTGTGCACTTAATAGATTATAGTATACAGATAATGTTACATGTGTTGGGAAATCAAAACCTCATATGACTTACTTTATTGAGATATTCATTTTATTGCACTGGTCTGGACCTGAACCCATAATATCTGCAAAATATGCCTAGATATAAATTATAAATCTATAAGAAAAAAAGACACAGTGATTTATATCAAAGCTAGGGTAGTGCTTATTCTGGGGTGAGTTGTGATTCAGGTAGTAGTACCAGAGAAAGAAAGCCACCAGTGACTTAGCCTTTCCTGGGAATTCACTTTATGACTATTAGGTTGTGTGTGTAATTTTTCCTTGTACATATTGTATTTCACAATTAAAAGAAGGAGAAATGGCACATGCATAATTGTTAAAAGACTTTGGAAAATTTAGCCTGAAGAAAAGAGAAGCCTTAGGGTTCATTCAATGGTCATCAATTATCTAAAGAAAAGAAAGTAAATGTACCACGTCCCTCTCCACAGGGAACAGGTAGGTCTGGAGAAGGAAAGTGTTTTTTCTAATGATGCAACACATGAAATGGGCCCCAGGGATGGACCACCAGTCCAGCTGAGGCTGAGGTCAAGGGCGATGCCGTTGACCTCTCTTCCAGTGCTGAGGCTCTGAGGGACAAAGAACCAGGCCTGGGCAAGAAAGCGGAAAGAGAACAGCCTGATGGGAGTCGGGGGCCATTCTGCAAAAAGGAACAAAGGACGAATGAGAAAATGTTTATTTTTTAAATATGTGTCAGTAAATGAGTCCTTGCCAGCTGAGTGCCACTGACCCTGCCATTTCTACCTGGAAACACCTTTCACCTGAGGTGGTGCCCAGGGCCTCACCATGCTGGGCAAGCACTTACGGCTGCACCACCCCCACCCCCAGCCTCCTGCCACTTCACAGGGAGGATGTGGTTTCCGGATTCGTTTCCAGCTGAACCTGTTTCACCTCCAGGGAAGGGCTTCAGGGTGGCCCAGAGCCTCCCTCAGAACAGGAATAGCACCAGGGCCGCTCAAGGTGGATTCTACACACCCTCAAGTCCAGCGGAGACTGGGCCAGGCCTTGCCTTCTCAGCACTGCCCCAAATTGACCACCACGGAGAAAGATGGAGAGCAGGTTGACACAAGACGAGGAATACCAGCACTGCCATCACTGGTCTAATAAGGGATTCCCTTGTTCCTCCTCCTCTTCTTTCTCTTCTTCCTATTCTTTTTCTTTCCCTTCCTGTTCCCTTTTCCCTTCCCCTTCTTCTCTCCTCCCCCTTTCTCCTCTCTTGTCTCTGTCTCCTCTCCTTTATTCCCCCTACTCCACCCTTTATGAGAGAGTGCCATCTCCAGAAAGCAAAGCTAAAGGACAGGAGAATGAGGCAGGGAAGCCAGGAGTGTGAACAGGAAGGAGTGCGTTCCTGAGGCAGCCATAACTTTATGAGGAATGGGTCATCTGGTGTCACACGACGTCTGAGAAGAGGTCAGTGGAAGCCATTGCATCCTCAAACAGTACATCTGGGGGAGGAGAGGCACACATCTAGCCACTGACCGCTGTCTTTCTTAGGTCAAAGACTGCCCCCTGCTATCCGCCCCTTTGCACACCAAGGCTGCCCAAGCCTGGTGCCACCTGGCCAGTACTGCCTCTGCTTCCTACCTCTGCAGCAGCAAGGAAGAACCAAGAAAGAAGCCAAGGACAAAAGCAGGTGGCATGAGTGAGGTGCAGCTGAAGAGTTGGTGCAGCTGCCACCCCAGGCTCCTTGGGCAGTGGTGGCTGTAGCAGCCGTAGCAATGGTGATTAAGCCCAGCTCTTGGTTTCAAAGATCAGAGCAAGAAATTTCTTGGGCCCCCCTGGCTAGACGGCAAGGCCAGCATTCCATCCTGGCAATGCTAAAGCAGCATCCTAGAACCCAACCCAAAGTTTTCTTCTCTCTTCTGGCCTCCAAATCATTGCAATGCTACACTATCCTATTTGAATAGTCAAGCTGTGTGAATGAACACCTTCTACCTGCACTGACACAGTCACCATAAAAAGGAGAAATGGTACATCCAAAATAGCTAAAGGAGCTAGGCAAGTTTAGCCTGGTAAAAGAGAAGGCTCCTACAGTGGTCATCGATTATCTGAAGAAAATCCAGAAC
>PVLA01004445.1:32500-152500 GCA_004027455.1 Hydrochoerus hydrochaeris
CCGAAGTGAAAGATGAGCTGAGTAGAGCTGGGTCACAATGTAGCTGCCCGGCTGCCCCAAGCATCCAAGAAGGGCCTGGCAGGACACGCTGACTAGCACGGCAGGTCCCTGTGGAGCTCTGTCCCACAGAGAGCTTCCCTGCCTGGCATTCAGATCCTGTAGACTCTGCACCTATGAGCCTTATCTAGGAGTCACCCCCTCACTGGAGCCCCAGCCCTTGACCACAGCCAAACCCATCACCGTCCTCAGCAGTTGGTTCTTCCTTCCTTCTCTCTTCTCTCACATGTCTTCCCACACTACAGAGAGCTCCACCTTTTTCACCCCCTATGACCTATTCCCTCTCCAAAGTCCCCATAACACCCTGCTCCTGGACCTGGAATTCCATCAGACAGCACCTGCCTAATTGTATTCCAAGTTCCCAGAGGTTGATCCCTGAGCTACTTAGGTGCTGGGACAGGAACAGGACCCACCCCAAGGACAGGATCCACTGCTACCCTAACTAACCCTCAGAACTCTCCATGCCTGGGACCGAAGATCTGCTCTGGGAGTCTGTAAGGGAGTGGCCTCATGTTTCTTGAGACAAGAGGAAGGAAAGGTCAGTGCTGGGTAAAAGCAAGGTACCAGAGATTCTATAGGAAATAATGCATATAGAGAAGCCACCTCCAGCCATCACACACGAGACGGCAGTCAGGCCCGGACTACTACGCTGTGTTGCCCTGAGCCCTTGCATTCAAGGCAGTGCTGGCTTGGGACGTTCAGACTGCACTCTGCCCTCCCACAGCACCCAGTCCTAAGCCTGAGCTGAGGCTGCTCTTCATGGTCAAAGGCCCCTCTCTGTTGAATTACTAAATATACATTTTTCATTAACACGGGCATCAAGCACACTTCACTGAAGGACTTGTAATGAAATAGCTTCTCCACAATCACTTGCCTCCTGGGCTCACAGTAACCCAGAAGTCTTCATGTTTAATTTAGTCTGCCCTGTCCAGTCATCATCTGATGTTTCTGGGAAAACTCTTAGCCATGAGCTTTCACCTTCCTGCTTAGTACTTATTTCCCAGTGACTCCGGAGGAGGCTGTATTACTACCTCTGCTCAGCTTATTGCAGAAATGCAAGTTATATGCATAGCTGACCAAAAAACCAATAAGGATGAGGTTGACCCCCATCCAGTCTGACCAAAATACTTTTGTAAGGCAGAAGAGTAGTTTTATTTATTGAACCCTACCTCATGCAGATATTCAGCTATGTGACTTTGGTGCAGGTGTAGATAAATCTGTAACTTGTGCTTTCTAAATTAATTAGATAATACTGTAAAAGTAAACCTATAATGTATGATAGCATAAATGCAATAGAAGTTTTTGCTTAAATCTGTAACTTTTGTAGATTTGTCACAATGCTAATCCAAAAACAGCCTCTCTAATGCATGAGGTAGTGCTTCTCCGAGCTGTGGGTGGGGGCCCAGCATCTGTCCATCCTGTGTCTCCATTGCCTCCAGCACACAGCTTCTGAGCTTGCTGGGTTCACATGCACCATTTCTGAAGGGAAAGAGAGGGAGGTTTGTCAGGGGAGGGTTTTCCCACCTGGCGGAGCCTGAAATTGAACTGTACCACCTGTGCTCACATTGAATCAAACTGACCATAGACACATGTCCAGAGGCAACTGTCAGCACCAGCTCTGAAACTCACAGCAACTCCTCAGCACACAGAAGAGAAGCAAGAGTCTTTGAATCTTGGTCATCTCTGCAATGCAATTAGTACTATACCTCATTTTACAGGTGAGGAAACAGAGATAATATCCGAGGCCTCATGATAAATACAGGGCTAGGATTTGAATTCAGCTTCTGGCTGTTCACTCCAGGAAATTAAACCACACAGGAAAATAAAATCTAATCAAGAACATAGGCTTCTGAGTTACTATCATCAGTCATTTTCCCAAGACTCAACTTGGAGTATTAGTTTTCAAACACCAACTTCTAAATAAACCCTAAGTCAAACTGACCCTGGAATACAGGAAACAGAGCCAGATTTGCCTCCTTTAAGAGTGAGGGCAGAGATTCATGAAGACCCACTTTTCCGGCTGGTATCAGGGAACTTGGAGTCTAAAGAATCTCTATTTGCTGTGGAGTAGGAGTGAAGTCAGCTTTTCGTCTCTTTAATGCATGAGATAAGCCCATTTAAAACCACCCAGTTTTGCAAGTGACATAAATGAGGCTCAGAGAGGTGATACAAATTGCTTAAAGTCCACAGCTAACCTGGTCTCACTCCAAGTAAAGAGCTTAATCTTTAGCTCTCCCACCTCCACTGGGGCTTTTCCCAAAATGAAATCAGATACATTATCTTCCTGAATCTAGGAAGATGGGTGTTTTTGAGCCATCATTTCCTTCCCTGAGTACCCCCCAAAGTGACAAGATTGAAAACTCCACCCAGCACAGTGGTCAGGAGAGTCCCCTTCAGTTCATGAGTAGGAAAGACAGAGCTTCCCGAAGGCTAAGATGACTGACGTCTTATTTGTATCCTCAAAGACGATACAGTACAGTGCCTGAAAATCTAATAG
This sequence comes from Hydrochoerus hydrochaeris, assembly GCA_004027455.1. Classification (NCBI taxonomy): domain Eukaryota; kingdom Metazoa; phylum Chordata; class Mammalia; order Rodentia; family Hydrochaeridae; genus Hydrochoerus; species Hydrochoerus hydrochaeris. Next base: position 35,055 of record PVLA01004445.1, read on the forward strand.
CTGAGCAATAAACACAGGTTAGATGGACGCTGTCTCAGACCCTTGTCACTGGAACATTATACCCACAACTTAAAGGGGGAGAGGTTTATGTTTGCTCATATTCACAGTATAATGAGCTGACTCCAAGGCAGAAAGGCTGCTCACATCATGATGCTCAGGAACCAGAGAGAGAGGGCAAGGGCAAGGAGGGTGTCAAACCCTTCCAGGGCATGGCCCTAGTGACCCACCCCTCCCAATCAGGAAAGGCAAGGAAAAGTAAGTTTCTCCCATTTATCTGTTGGATATATATATATATATATATATATATATATATATACATATACTTGCATCATTTGCTTTTTACAAATTCCAAAGACTCAATTACTTAATCCAAATTGTGCCTGAGATCATCATATTGAGCTTCCGTGTAAATTTCTTCATTGCATTATTAGTTTTGGTTTCTCTAGTTATTATAATATATATTCTTAACTTTTCACAATCTGCTGCGAATTGATATACCATCTTATGCAAAATGTAAACACATTACAACTATACACATCCATGTGCCATTTCTCCCGATCACTTACACTAGAGGCTATCATTTGTATGTATCTACACTGCAAGACATTGTTAAAATTTATGTTTTAAATGTCATGTGCATTTTAAATAAAGTTTAGCACTTTATATTTATTATTTTTGATGCTCTTCCTTCCTTCCCTCCTGAAGACCCACTTTTCCAGCTGGTATCAGGGAACTTAGAGTCTAAAGAATCTCTATTTGCTGTCAAGAAGGAGTGAAGTCAGCTTTTCATCTCTTTAATGCATGAGGTAAGCCCATTTAAAAGAAAGAAAGGAGTATTTTGGCCATGGTTTGGGTCGCCTGATGGCTTGACCCTATTTCTTTGGGTCCAGGGTGGCGCAGTACATCGTGGCAGGCATATGTGGTGGAGGAAGACTATTCATCTTATGGCAACCAAGAAGCAAAGAAAAAGACAGGGAGGGATAAAGTTCCCAGTAGTCCTTTCAAGGACACACCCCCAATGACCTAACTTCCTTCCATATGTCCCAGCTTCTAAACGTTCCAGCACCTCCCCATAGCACCACAGGTAAGCGACCCAGCTCTCACATATGAGCTTTGGAGGACACTGAGATCCAAGGTATAAGAGCAGGCCTGCTGAACTCAAGCAGGGTTCTCCAGTTTTAAAATGTATTATGGGGCCAGGGGTTTAGCTCAGCGGCGTAAGTGCCTGCTTGGCAAATGCAAGGTCATGAGTTTGATTCCTGGCACTAAAATAAAATAAAATAAAATAAAATAAATGCATTATGCCATTTTCATTCTTGAATGATATTTGCACTACATATTCTGATTACATGGGTCTTTTTGGTTCTCATTCATGATTTTGAAGATGCTCTTTCATTACTTTCTGATCTCCATTGAATTACTGTCTTTCTGTATGTACCAAAATCTTTCTCTCAAGACTTTCTCTTCATCTTTTCATTTTTCAGCAGTTTAACCAGGACGTACTATGGTATGATTTTCTTCCTATATATCCAGCTTGGGGTTTGATAAAAATTCTTGAATGTGTAAATTTATATCTTTCATCAAACGTGAAATTTATGAAGTCTGATTCTGACTTGGTCATTATTTTTCATTTTTAATATACTTTTGTTCATTATTTCTTCACATTTTTTTCAGACCATTTCCTCTCTTTTTTTGGAACTTCACTTAAACATATGTTAAACATTGATTTTGTCTCTCAGATATTTAATCTATTTATTTGTTCTTTGTAGTCTTTGGACTGGATACTCTCATATGTCTTCAAGTTCATTGAGTCTTTCTTGGTCATACCCATTCTGCTTTTAAGGGTATCCTGTGAATTTTTGTTTCAGAAAACATATTTTTTCCATTTTGTTTTGTCCTTTTTTATTGTTTCTGCACTGAGAATTTATCTTTTTTATTGTTTCAAACACACTTTCTCTTTCCTTAGTAAATATATTTAATGACTGCTTTGAAATCTTTATCTAATTCCAACATTTGAACCAAGGAGGGTTTAGTCTTTATTGACAGCATATTCTCTTGAAAGTATTTCACATCTTTCTGGCTTTTTCTGTACTGAATATTTTTTGCTTATATTCTAGACATCACAAGGGTTGTGTTTTGGTTCTCTGAATTCTGTTACACTCTGTGGAAGAGCAATGAGTTGTTGATGATGTTGCTATAGCAGCCTATTAAGTTGGATGGACTCAAATTGCAAAACCTTCCTCTGGGGTAGAAGCTCAAATCTCAGTTCAATTGTTCTATCTTTAGCTGAGCTGTTTGGATTCTACCCCATACATGCTTGATTCAGAGGTCAACCAGAGATCTGGGCAGAGTTTATATTTAGTATATATTTAGTAGCTGTGGTTGCCCAAAACTCTGTCACTTGGTCTTTCAGGCCAGAGCTTCTGCAGATTCCAATAGGATTTTTAGCTACCCTGTGAGTGCTGACCACAGCCAATGGCCATAGTAAATGGGAAACCCGTATTCCTCTCTGCTTCCAAGCACCAGTATCCCTGAAGAATCACCCAGCTCTTGTTCACTTTCCAGCTCCTTCAGGTATCTGGTCTTTTTCTAACTGTGTCTGTTTGTGGAGAGCTGGTGTTGGAGGAGCCTACTTGGCCAGACTAGAAGTAGGACTCCACATATATTTGGAGAGAGATAAGGACAGCTGTTTCAATAAACCCTCCTCCCATGATTCCTTTTTCTACCGTATTTTACAAAACTTTTCAAAGTTTTCAAGGTTGAAGGAGGTGTGTGCAAGGTGAGGATTTAAAGGAGAGAAACCAACTATCATTCCAGCAGTCCTGGACCTTTCACATGCACCATTACAACACTGTGTGCCCTCCGTGCCGACAGAGATATTCCAAGCCAGGGCTTTTAATGGACAGACAGCACGTGTCAAAGCTCTTCTAACTCTGATTAATACGAATGTATAGACTGTCCTTGCCTTAAGCATAATCAGTAATAATAGCTCCTATTTTGAGAGCCAAATGTGTGCTGTTCACTGACTGATCATCACAATTCAGCGTCTTTGCTACCTCAGTTTCACACGAGCAATATTATGAAATGGAAAATAATCCAGTTCTAGAGTAAGGTCTGAGTCTGAATCTTAACTCTGACATGAGCTAAATGACCACCTCCCAGGCCAAATCACTTAGCATCAGCCTCAGTTAAGTTACCTGTAAAATGAACCTCCAAATTTGCCATCATCATAGGAAATAACACCTAATACAGAACATTGCTCCCAACGGCTACTACTATTTTTATAGATGAAAAAACTTCAGATGAAAAAATTGAAATAATTTGCTCATGACTAAGAAGTTATTTTGCCATCTAGGAAGTAGAAAACTGGTTTTAAACTCAATGTTTATGTACTTTCTTTAAAGTTGGCTGGTTTCTTTCCATAACTACCACCAATTAGTAAGCACATATTGTACCCAAGAACTACTCTATTATGGTGGGTTAACTAATGGTCAACGTGGAACACCCACCTGAACTGAGTCAGTGTGGTTCTGGATGTGGGAGGCCCACCTGAGGATTGCTGCCAACAGCATAGAAAGAGAAATGGAGGAGAAGATGGTGTGCTGTTGATCCTACAAGAGAAGTTTCTCATGCTGGGTTTCCTGATATGAACTCAGCCACTCTCATCATGTCCTCACTGTCGCTGAAAATGGCTGCAGTTCTCTTTGGGGGAGCTCTGGTCCTTACCTTGAGTGTCACTTCCTGGCTTCAGTGTAGATTGCTCAGTCTGCTGGCACTGATCCTTCGTCCTGCTGCCACAGACTTTCTAGCTTCCACCACTGACCTTTAGGCCTTCCCAGAGCAGACTTGCCTAAGACATTGTTGAGGGCTCTAGGCCTCCAGCTGGACTCCCAGAGGACATTGCCATGCGAACCAGACCCTCAGCTGGATCCTTTGGGTGTCTAGTGTGTGGATAGATCTCCCACTCTGTTGCATTTTGGGTGAATATTACAAAATAATCCTATAAATTATGTGTCCTATATTAAATATTTCTCTTATAAACACTGACTACAATACACAGCTACTTTACGCACCTGGAGCTAATCCTGAAACAAATCAAAAAACTTAAAATGTAAGATCTTCAAGTAGAGCACATTTTTCGCTCCCAGAATCATCAGAATTGTAGGCCTTTAAGATGATTCTTAGTCTCCCAATTTTAAGGTCTTCCCTTGGAGAAAGAACTATCCATGATGGAGATCCCATCTGCTCTCAAACACAAGGGAAAGGGTCACTGGATGTACTGGAACAAAGGGCTGGCTGCTGTCCACTGTCCATTTAGATGCTCAGATGAGGTGAGGAAGAGAACAAACTTTGGGCAGAGAAATGCTTAAACTGCTTTCAAGCTAATGACAGAGACCATAGTCCTCTGTTCCTTTCTATCCATAGGAGTCAGTCCAGGTATTATTCACACGTCTTATGCCTTACATTTCAATCAAGTCCAAAGTTATAATAAAACTTCCATTGTCAAACCTCTCATTAGTAGGCTCACGATTCTTTAGGAGTATATACAGAACTCCCACACCCACGTCGTTATGTCAAGTGGTTGCTGAATTCACTTAAAAACAATTATCTAAGTTGTTGGCCAGGTTCTACTTCTCTATATATAGTATAACATAATTTATTGTTTCTGTTTATTATCTCATAACTGTTGAGGTATAGGCTGATGTGAAAGCCTAATAACATTATCAGACCTACCAATATATCTATTCATGTGTGTATTTATTCAATAAATAATCATAAAATGACATTCTGCATCAGATACAGAAGCTCAAGATTTGCACAATTACATTTCATGTTCTGTGACTCTGGCTCTGGACTCAGAAACCTAGACTTAAGCTCTGATTCCTTTCTTATTCCTTGAAAGATTCACTGTTAAGTCTTAAGTTATTGTCTTTGTTCTGAGGCTCTGTTTGTACACCTGTAAGTCATTGTTAAGTCATTAGTAAGTCATTGTTAAGTCATTGTTCTGAGGCTCTATTTGTACACCTGTAAAATGGGAATGATTTACCTGGCGTCTCTAACAGGGTCTTAGAAGGATCAAATCAAATTACATAAGTAAAACATTAAAATTATAGAATAGTAATTTGCAAGCAAGCATGACCTACCATTTGTGTTTCTAATTATTTCTTTTACTGAACATTCTCAATCACCTTCATGAATAGATGCTCTCATTGCAACTGTTTTAGTGGGTAAGCAGCTCATGATTACACAGTCTTGACATTGAGCAGTAGTGAGTAAAGGTGTAAAGCAATTATTTTAAGATGTCATGTTCTCTTCAAATAATTTTATGTGTTTTATTCATCCAATAAAGAAAGCATCTCAGCCTTCTTGAAGCTTACAATATAGCGACAAACAAGATCTTAGCCACTTAATTATTGATCCATGTTAGTAAAGATGAATCATGAGGTGTTTGTTGTAGGAGCACAGAACAAGGAGGGAGCTTAGAAGAAGAGGAAAGGCCTCACTTTGAAGATCATCCCTGCACTGAGCTCTCTGGAGGACAAATAGTACTTAGCCAAGCAAAAGTGGGAGGCAGAAGGGTACCACAACTGAGACAGGTATATACGAAATACCAGAACTAAGAAGAGAGCACGGCCCATGTTAAGAGCCACCATAAACCCAAGATGTCATGATGCAAGATGATCAGGATCAGGATGGAGAGGACCAAGGTCACAGTGGCAAAATATAAACCTGCTGAGCCTGGCAGAGGTCAGATTATGCTGGGTCTTCTAGAGTATGCATTGGGGCCAGGCATGGTGGCACACACCTATAATCCCAGCAGTTAGGAGGCTGATGCAAGAGGATGGTTGCAAGTTCAAGGCCAGCCTGAGCTACAAAGTGAGCTCAAGGCCAGCCTGAACAGCACAGAGAGAGCCTGTCTCAAAAAGACAAAAATAAACAAACAAATAAATAAAGTATGTGAGGAAGGTGAGTTAATGAAAAATCTTCTCGGAGGACTTTAAGCAGAAGTAATGTTTCCATTTTTGTAATGTAACTTCAACAGTGGGATGGAAAACAGATCTAACGGAGCAGGAAGATCAATTAAGAGCCTTCTGTAATTATCCAAAGAAGAGATAATGGCGTTTTGTTACCAATATTGTACCAATGAGGCAGAGGGAAGTGTCTGAACCCAGAAAGGGTTAAGCAGTAGAGATGACAAAGAGAAAGGCCGTGTGTGCAGCAGTGAGGGAGAGAGAACTCTCGAGAGCAATTCCAGGCTTCTGCCTTGAGCAGCTGGTCCTCAGTGAGGCTGCTCACAGCAAGCAGGGTCAGACTAGAAGCAGCTGCTTTGAAGAGGAAGATGAGGAGGTAAATTCCGGAGATGTTGAGTTTCCCTGTGGCAGAGACGGCTAATTATCTTCCCAATATTCATTCTTGCTGGGCGGGAGGGTGCAGTGAACCTCAGCCTGACTAACCAGCTGGAAAAACTTTGTCCCTGTCACTTTCTAGGTCACTTTTACAGATTGACTTAATGTCTCATTCTGTCGTTGGGTTAGTAGCGTCTAGGATCATCTTCATAGTAAAACTGACCGTCTGGCCCTCACGTTCCTCACTTAGCTGGCACCTAGGTATGGCCACATGGGCGAGGGTATCAAGCGCCATACCCAACTACCAGTCCCTCTCTTTCAAGGAAGCTGGCTGCCTGTGGCTCCTTCCCCATGTCATACGTGATGGCCCATGATGGTTCCATAGCAGCAAGGGGACTCAAAGTCATACCCAAGTGGGCTGATAGACCACTGAAGTGACGGGTCTGCCAGGGTTGCAGGAACGAGCAGATGGAAAGAGACGGCAAGGGGCAGTGGCCTGGCGCAGGCAGCGTTTTCTAAGATGGAGACAGTGGGACACGTGTGTTAAAAATAAAGGACACCATAAGTATAATCGGAGTGCTAGAGCAAGGCGGGTGAGAACGGATGGCGTGATTGAGAGCAAAGGGAAGAACCAGTTATGGAGAGAAGAAAACTTGGCTTCTATGTTAGCAAAGGTGGGAGAGTTTATCCCACCATACTGTCTGACCCAGGTTCACAGTCCTTCTTGATCACTTTAGACAAAGTAGTTACCAAGTCAGTTAAATGTCACTCCTAAGTGCTTTGGAATAAACATGCATAATACTGTGAACATGTAAACATGTATCTTTTGTAGAGTTTTGAAAACAGACTACTTAGTGAATGCTGGATGCTGAAACTGCGACATTTTTATCTGCTAATATACATATATAAAATATATGCAAATCACCATTCAAAATTTAGAAAAGAGCCCCCTGAAGGCAGGAATTTAATCCAGGTTTTATTTGAAGTGCCAGTGCTTAATAAGTGTTCAATAAATATTTCAGGATCCAATTAAGTAGAAACTAGAGACTTTACAAAGCATTTACGTTGTTTCAACCAAAGGACTCACCACTGGATACCTTCAAAGAGACAGAAATCCTGTTACAATGAAACTTGGAATGTAAATTTGCATTCAAGTTTCAGATATAAACAAACAGCATTTTGAATAATTACCATGGAGCCTCGTCTCTTTAGTTTTAAGGACATATAGTCAGCCCCCCCCCCCATATCTCCAAGTTCCACATCTACAGATTCAACCAACTATGCACTAAAATTATTCAGGGGGGAAATCATCCATCCTGAACTTGTATGGACTTACTTTTCCTGTCATTAAACAATATATTATAGCAATAATTTACATAGCATTTGCATTGGGTTCAGTATTGTAAATCATCTGAAGATAATTTAAAGGGCGCAGGAAGATGCATGCAGGTTATACACTGTGCCATTTTATATCAGGTACCAGAGCATCTGCAGACTCTGGTACCTTGGCAGGTGGGGGCTGGAACCAAACCTGTGTGGATACCAAGGGACAACTCTTGCTATTATGTAAAATCACGTTCTCGGATCTTTTCAAAGCAATGAAAAGAAATGTCACTATGGAAAAAATAGCTATCCATAAAAGAAAAATTCTTGAAATTTCTAAAGCTGTAGGCAGAGAGAAGGTATAAAGAACTACAACCTGCAAAGCCAGTTAGAGAACTCTTGTCCCTGTGCCTCAGGTCGCTTTAATAGATTTATTTAATTTCTTATCACTATAGTGGGTTGACAAAGTCCAGAGTCTGCCTATTTATCTTGCCCTTGGGGTGAATTTCTCATTGAGGTCAGAAGTGATTCTGGGAAGGAAATATGTGGCTCTCCGAGCTCTGGCACCAGTTTCTACTTAAACTTTGAAAATCACCCCACCGTGTCCTTGGCTTCTGAATTATGAGTCTATTCACCCTCTTTGCCCCCTGTCAGAAGATGGAACTGAGACACACTGACAGTTTCTGGAGAGCTGTGTTTCTCTGTTCTGGGTCACTACATGCAACCCACAAGAACACAGCTGTGATGACGTGGCTGGGGAGAGCCTCAGCCTTCAGGCTTCACTTGCCTTTGGCAGAGAAGGGACAAGGGACCCTGAATGTAGAATCCCTAGATCCTGGAGACACTGCCCGGTCCAGTCCCTGAGACCATGACTGAAGACAGTGACTGATTTGCTTAAGGCCATGTGGCCACAGCTTTCAGCAGAGACCAGAACCAAACCTCTTGACCCCAGAGCCAAGGTTTCCCCTAGAGACTGCCAAGTGAGGACAGTGTCCCCTTTAAATTGTTTGCACCCAACCATGTTCACCATGTCTGTGCAGCTCAGAGAGAAAAAGATTTTACATGTCCCATAGATTCTATTTATTTCTGAGAGATAATGCATTCAGGGTGGGATCTGTCTCCAAATGGCATGTAACTTCCATGTTTCCATCTTATTATTGTGTACAAAAACTCTCAGGAGGTCAGGGAGACTTGAAAACTCATCTTAGTATACCAAGCTATTTATCAGCACCTTCATACCTTTCCTATCATACCAGTATCCCTACAAAACAAAAGAAAAAACTATTCCAAATATCTACTCTGCCTGGATCCTTTCTCCATTTGCAAATTCATCCTCTCAAAGCAAGGCACCTATGCCTACAAGGTTTTCCCATCCAAAGACATACCTAAGGAAGTGGTCTCTGCTCTTGGAAGCAAGAGTCACACCTCCAGGACCCCTTTGTGCCTTTCAGGCACTGGAACACATATATATGTATATACACCCATAATCATGCACACACATATGCGAACACACACACACACGCACGCACGCACGCACGCACGCACGCACAGAGCAGCCAAGCAAGCCAAAATGAGGAAAAGGCCCAGGCAGGAGAGGAGAAAATGTCCCCTTTATATCTACAGGCTGCCTCCAGGAAAAAGCATTCCTAAATACGATAGGTTAAATATATTGCTGCCATTACACTCTACAAGAAACACATTCCATAAAAACGAAGGTGCTGTAAATTATACAAATATGATGCTAACAAGCCAGGAAACGCGCCGCTAATGAGGTCAGCTACAGAACTCCCGCAGTGCTGCAAATCATGTGCCAATCCTGCATATGAGCTACAGGAACAGCATTGGGTCAGCATTTTCTGAGTGGGTTTGTAACCTGCTGTTTGGTGTATGGTTACACAGGTAGATAAAAAGCTTCCATGCCGCCCCCTCTGCCACCCTCCAGTTTTGTTTATGTGTCAAATACCCAAGTCTCCAGATGAGCGTGCCCTGCATTAATGGACCTGACTATTATGCCTATTGTTCTCCTGCTCGGAGTCGAGAATTAGTCACTCAGATGTGTAAATATTGGTTACAGTTTTGAAGCAAGCAAGCTTTGTGTTTCTATCAGCCCCATTCCTGGAGGAATTATGCATGCTGTTGGCACCGGGTTTTGTACACACTGTATTTGCTAAAGCTCTAAAAATCAAATAAACATGTTCTCAGCTCCTGAATTATTAGTCCATTCACCATCTTTCCCCGTTAGTGGGGGAAACAATAAACACGCCGAAATGTGGCATTTAGGAACTGCAACAAGATTTCTGCTTGGCATTTACAAGTTAGAGAACAATCGAAACACCCTTCCTTTGCCTTTGTCAAGTGCCTTCTGCGCAGAAAGCTGAGATGTCTTTGAAATCACGCTTGACCTGCTGGCGAAGGAGGCCATCACCTTGGGTGGCTGCAGACCCTACTTCTGCAGCACTGTCAGACTTGGGTTGCTGCTGCCCCTCAGGGGAACGGGGGGTGGTGTGTGTCAAGGATGTGGGCCTGAAGAAACGCATGCTCCCCAGATTTAGGGTCCCAGAGCACATCTTTAAATGCAACCTGGCTCTCCATCGGTGAGTTCTCTGCCTCTGCTTGGCGCTGCCCCAGGTTAGAATTCATAGGTTGCCAAAGTGGAATTTAAGGAGCATTGTTCCCAATGGTTGGATTCGCCCAATGTGCCAAAGATCCCCCAGACTGTGGCCATTTGGAAATAACAAAGTCCACCAGTTTTATAGGCCAGTCCTGCAGCTTTTGGCACCTTTCTTTCCATTCCAAGATCCAGAGCAATTAAGGTTTAACACCACTGAAGGTGAGCAAATAGAAAAGGAAGAAGTTCAATATGAGATGCCCCAAAGAATACTAGAGAGCACTTAGCAGGTAGATATGATCACAAAGCTATCGCCTACCTCTCCAGTATTAAGCAAGGTATTTATGGAACAGCTTAAGTTTAGAGCCAACACTGGGGGCAGGAGGAGGAGGGTAGTTTCCCCTGAACTGTCTGCCCAGCCCCGTTTGCAGACACCTGTTTATACTCCATCTCAAAGGCTTTATGGAGTCTGTGTTCTCCCCGGTCTATGGGCCCTGCCATGGATCTATTTGTATACACATATCACAGGTTTTGGAAATAACTTCAGCACATAAATGCCATTATTTCCAGCAGAGTTGGTGTAAACCATATTTACTACCCAAACACTCAGCTAAAAATCGAGCTGCAAGGAGAACGGTAGCAGCAGCAGCAACAACAGCAACAAAGAAATCAGTGACAGCTACAAACCACAACCCCAAATCAAACAAACCCGTGAAGCGGCCTTGAGGCGGGAGGCACAGCACAGAGGCAGGACAAGGTGGCAGGCGGCGTGCGCTCCACAGTCAGAAGGAAAATTGGATCCCTAATTCCTTTCTCCAAACCAAGTACAGGGTGCTGGGGGAGGGGCACCGGGCGTGGAGAAAGAAACAGGAAAGTGCGGAAGAGGGCACGCAGCAAGACATACTCATTTCTTTTACTGCCACAAAAAGCTGCACACTGTGTGCCACAGACAAGGGGACCCAGAGTCTACCCCATGTGTGCTGGGGCTGTTGCTAATACTCAGCAGCTACCCCTGCCCAGTTTTACCCAAGTAAGCAGAAACACAAGCAGCATCCCCAAGTCACACCTGTCCTGGGCTTCCGAGGTGGGAAATGTTTTGCTCACTGCTTCAATCGACAATCAGGCCACACTCAGACCCCAGGGGGGATTTTTCATTCATTTATTTTATTTTATTTTATTTTTTTACATTCACGAAGCGCCTTCTGTTTACTAAATGGCGATGCTGTGTGTTTGGCACTGTACTGTAAGTGGTAGAGATATGCACGATTTTATAAACTGATAGAGGCATAAGAAACATGAAATAAGAAAATGATGGTTAAATAAAAGCAAAAACAACTTTAAAGTCAAATAATGGCATTCGATTGATGCCCAAGACAAAGAGAGTTATGGGAGACACATGTTGACTAAGTCCTAAGTAACAAGAAAGCATTATGGGCTGGGGCAATTCAGAAAGGCTTCAAGGAGGAGGTGAGCCTCTAAAGTAGGACTGAGCTGAGCAGAATAGAAAAAAAAGCAGATTCAGTGCAGGAGAACCTTATGGGGGTAAAGGTCAGATATAGAAACAAGCATGGCATATTTGGCAGGAGACCATTGGAACTGACCTGCAGGTTTCTATGGGGGAACACAGGATCATAAACTTGGGAAGGTGGTTTGTTTCCTTTGAATATTAACCAACCAAATAATATTGGAGATTCAATCAGAGTTGTGAGGAACACAAGTCCGCCTTCAGTGGAAGGGCAGCCCACACTTTAATATTCTACATAAATTTGCATAGAGGAAACTGAGCAGCTACAGTAGCCTGTGGGGACGGATGGAGGCATCTTTAACGTGTGTGTGAGCATCTTATGTGTGCTGTGGTCTTTAATGCCACGTCCCCTCTGGAAAGCACTAAACTGCACGGGTAGCAGAACTTATACCAACAGCCTCTTCCACCTGTCTAGCAAAATGTGGGCCTGGGGAGCAGAAGATATCAAAGGGGAACAAGTCAGACAGACACTGTCTTGCCGGCGAGGTAGAGGAGAGGGTGCTTGAACTCCAAGGGAAGGTCAGCTGCTTGTAATGGGGATGAATGGAGAATCACCATAACCCAGAGCAGACAAAGTATGAAATATGCATTTTTCTCTTTCATTTTACACCATTTTTATGAGACCTCTGTGTAGTTGCAGCAAGCAAAGCCCTTGGCTCGAGCCCTGCAGGGTTGGCAGATTTATTACTGAATTCTAAAAAAATGAAAACAGTTCAGTTGTCTGGCCAGGTAGAAGGGATTATCTTGACTTGAAAGAAAGCAGACCAAAAGAAGGATTCACAGTGGTGGAGAGAGGGACTCCTGTTCTGCTGAGAGCCATGTGCCTTCCACTGTGGCTGAAATCAACAAAGAATTCTTAAGAAGCCTCTAAGTCCACCTCTAGCCTGGCTACAAGAACCGAGATGCCTCTGACCAGGACCTCACTGGCTCTCTGACTAGACCTCTCCGTGCTTATCTTACCATGGAGGAATCGGCAGCCTGATGCAAGATGATCTCCTACTGAGAGAGGGCGGGAGCTGCTGAGGGAGGGAGTCCAGGCCCACCTTCCAGATGGAGTCTGTTGAGAGGCTGGGGCTCAAGAGCAAAACCCCACAGAGATCTAGGCTAGGTCTAGGTCAAGAGCACTGACCTGCAACCTTCACCTGGATACTTACCCTATTCATAGTTTGACCCCTCCTTGGGTTGAACACTTTATCCCATTTCACTAGTACGAACACTGTAAGAGGAGCAAAAAATGAGTTCTCACAACTTAAAGACTGCTCTTCTACTCCCATGATCCCATTTGACCAATTTAGTATCTTAGCAGTTTACCGAATTCTTACTATGTACCCAACAATGCACTGGCACAGGAAGAAGTGAAGATATAGCCCCTGTCCTCAGGACTCTTGCTGTCCAATGTGCTGATGTATTTGGTCTGTTCAGGCTGCTATAACAGAATACCTTAAGCTGAGAAATGTACAAGCAACAGAGGTATGTTGCTTATGGTTCCAAAGGCCAGGAAACCCCGGACCAGGGCAATAGCAGATTCCACGTCTGGAAGGTTTGCCTGTCTGCTTCATAGACGGCACCTTTTCACTGAGTCCTTACATGGCGAAAGGGGCAGAGGGACTCTCCCAAGCCTCTTTTACAAGGACAGTCATCACTCTGTCCTCCCTAAGTACCCCACCTTGTAATCGTATTGCCTCAGGATTAGGTTGAAACGTACAACTGTGGAGTGGACACAAACACTCCAACCATAGAAGCCAAAGTGTCCCAGCCTCTACTCAGGTCTGGATTGCTTTTGCAACACTGGGCTCTGGGAAATGAAGTCCCAGGCAAAGCCGCAGAGCCAGGAAAGGGAAAGTCCATCCCTGGGAGCCAACATGGCTGGTCTGGATCCACACCTGGCGAGCTCCAGGCTTCCACAGCCTGCTGGCCACCTGTCTTCCCCACTGTCCTAGCCATCCTTGGAACAGAACTTCCTGTCAATGTCTTTCCAGGAGCTGTGGTGCTGCTGGTGTGTACTGGAGGCCAGGCTCACCCAGCGGTGAGAGGGAGAAGACAAGACAATCTTCTTGCTTCCACTAGTCTTGCTCCTGCTTCCCAGCACCTGACCCGATTGCCTCATTTCTGGTTTCCTATCACTAGCCTGTGCTGGCCATGGAGAACTGACTGGCACTTCCCTCTCTAAAACTTTAGTCCCCTAACCTTTGGCTGCCCCCTGGAAACTGAGATCCAGACATCCCCAACTGGTGCCCTCTCCCAGGACTACTGTGAACCAGACCCCGACCTTTTTTCACATCATTGTAGGCCTTGCCCCAGCTCTCTCCAGCTCGCTGGCCCTGTGTGACCTGCCCCTGAGACTCAGCCTTCACTTCCCTGCCCCAACCCCCTACCCCTTCCAGCCCCTGAAGAAATGGAAGATTAGTGTCTGCAAAGCACTGTGAGGAGGAAAACAGCCAAGTACTTTCCACTCGCAAGAAGAAAGAGATTTTAATTGAAAAACGAAATCACAGATTACATGCAAATCTTTGTTGGCAAATTTCAATTACCGCCAAATTAAATGCATAGCTAAGCTAAGCATCTCTGGGACACTCCATTTAATGTTTCCCTGGGATGTGACCACAGCAATCAGAGGCGACATGATAGGTGTCCTGTGCAGAACGAGCCCCTCCCCGGGAAGAACTCCAGGGAGCCCAGGCTCTGGCGGCCTGGTGCCCCACATTTGCAACTTAAACAGGGTGATCTTAGCTGGCAAGTGGCCCAGTAAGGCAGGACTAGGGAAGATCTCTGATGAATTTTACCCCACCCCAACCCAGCTTCCTGTCTTTCAAAAGCAAGGAAAAATAATCTGGTAGCAACAATAAAAAATTTTTCTAAAACTTATAAAAAGAAAAAAAGCATACTTTGGCTTCACCTGTTACTGTGTCCTACAAGTAAAAAAAAAGAAAAGAAATGAAGAAAGAAAGAAAGAAAGAAAGAAAGAAAGAAAGAAAGAAAGAAAGAAAGAAAACCGAGACCCAGAAAGTCCCTTTATGCAGCCCAGGCCATCAGGGGCAGAGCCAAAACAAGAGCACAGGTTACAGGAGCAGAAGGAAAGTGACTCTGTGCCTGGGCCCCCTCCTTAACACTAGACCACCAAGCTAAGCCTAAGGAATTGGGTCCGCCTCTTGCCAGTCTGAGGCCCATAAGGCTGTATTTGTCCTACTCTCCGGGATTCCATCCTCACACCCATGCTACCCTGGATGGTTCAACACATGGGTGCTAAGTACCCACCACACAAGAGGCACTTTGCTGGGCACCGGAACCTGGGACTAGGAGGGCAAGACACACTCCTGCCCTTCATTCCTCGAGGCCACAGTACTGCATCTGACTGTGAGAGTGGACGTGACCACGGCTACATCTGAGTCTCTCCAACCATGCTGCAAGTGCATAAGGGAAGAACTGTGGCCAGCACTGGACATGACTGTCCTCCACCTCCACACCCTTTCAAGTCCCTCCAGTCACACATCTTAATGGAAGGCAATGCACATCTGACAGGAGACCATCGGATCACAGTGGTTGTGGCTCAGAAGATGCGGACAAGACCTATGTATGAAGTTTTACCCTCAATTCAGAGCTGCTCCTAGATGCCTTTCATGCATCAGGAAGTTTCTTATTACTTCTAGATTATTTCCATATTGGTCAACACCCAAGCCACTAGAACACCCTAAGGAGGACCAGCTAAGTGAGTTGTGTCCATCACAGCCTGTGGATGGCTTGGGGGCCCCCAGCTCTTCCCTGATGTCAGATCCCGAGGACCTTCTGCATACCTAGGGGGAGAAGCCATGAGAGGCATGTGATTTGGAACCTATCCCAAGAGTGGGAAGCCGAAGAGTCCCGGAAGCTGACGTGGCCAGCATCCTCAGGGCCTCCATCCTCAGAGTCTGGTGAGAAAGGCCAGGACAAGTCTGGCAGGCCAGGGTCGGTGGCAGGAAAGTCCCCATCCACAGGGTCAGGGCCGGGATCCGCCCAGCTAGGGCCATCTCTCCCTCTGACTCCGCCTCTGCGGAGCATGTGGGTTCTCTGGCCTTATCTGCCAGATGGCTCCCAGAGGGAATGATTTATTAGGTGCAGAAAGCTGGCTGATAAATTTTACTGCAAGTCCCCAGCAGAAAACTGGGGGTAGCAACAGCCCAGCACAGGCAGCTCTAATGGAAAGTGCCGTCACCAAAGAGCAAAGCGTTATTTATGACTGTCTGTAATGCCGTTCAGGGGAAATTCATCATCGCCTCCCTGCTCCGTGTGTGTGAGGACAGCAGGGCTGGGGGAGGGGGACAGGTGGGGAACAGGGAGAGCCTCGCCAGGAATCTGCCGGCAGAGAGCAAGGCCATATTTTCCCTGGATGACCAAGTCCCCTTGTCAAGCTCTGCCCTACAAGGTCCCCTCACTGCCCCTCTTCCTCCTGTCCCCCACTGTGCTCAACCCCACCCTCTCCCTCTGCCACTGAAATAGGAGGATGGCGTTTGGATGTTCTCTGCATGGAGTGCTGGTTCTCGCATGTCTGCGTGGGTTGGGGAAGTCCCACCTTGAAGCAGAGGTCTATGTCCCATCCAGCTTGGGGGAAAGGGGATATTCTCCTGTTTCACAAAAGCAATGGAGGCTTGAAGCAAGACAGTGACCTGCCTCTGTCCCTGCAGTCAGGATCAAGTAGCTGTTAGGCCTGAAACCTTTTTCCCTCCTGATACCCAGGTGGCCCTGGTGGGGTCCCTGTGCCCAGCTGTCCGGTGGCATTGGCTTCATGGACACGCTAAGGGGGCGCCCTTGCCTAGTCCCACCACCACCATACCAGCAGGCGGGGGCCCCAACCCCTGTCCTCCTTCTCCATATGTACAGAATAGTCATGGATTCCCATCTGCCTTCCATTGGAGTTATTCATGTCTAGATCTGTCTCTGTAATCAAATGAGGTGCTCCTTGAGGGCAGGGTCTGTGTCATACTCATTTTTGTGTTCATCTTAGAGGTAGGCAAAGTGCCTAGCACAGAGTAGCCTTGATAAATGCCGGATAATAAAATTACACTGACAGACAAGACCTACAATACTGGGACAGTGGCCCCATGTGTTACCAAGCGCCTGTCACCATGCTGGTATTCATAGTGTTTGCAAACAGGCTCATCCCCACCGACTGTCAATCAGCAAGGCATGATGAAAGAGCGCTGGCTTAAGAGGCAGGAAGGTTGGGTTCTAGTGGGCAGCAGCCCCAGACATTCTTTGAGGGCACAACATGAGCCACATCAGCTTTCATCACTAGCGCAATGGTTCAGCTTGAGCAGCTCAGTCTACTCCTGTGTGTGTTGGTGCTGAGATTAAAGGAGTAACACAGTCTGCTCACCCTAACGGGATTAACACGGGGACACGGCTGTGGCGAGCGGCAGATCTGAGTTCCAGGGAGAGAACAACCTGTATCGAGCAGTTCTTTACGCCAAGGACTACGCTGAGGCCCTCTGTTCATATCACTCATTTGAATGCCTTCAGGGTAATTCCATTGGATCAGTTCTATTATTATGTTCACAAATATAAATTTGAAAACACGGTGTCAGCTCCTCCGTTCACTGGTTAGGCGTCCTGGAGTTAAGTCATTTTCTCTTTTGGGGCTCTGTGTATCATCTGTGAATAAATGATTCTATGAGTTGCTTAACAAAGTCCCTTCATCTTCAGATCTCTGTGCATCTTAGGGTCACACAGTCACCCAACCATCCCAGGACAACTCTAGGACATGGAAGAGGATGAGTGGTCAGCATTTATAAGAGCTGTGCATTGAACTTTTGCTGGAAGACTGAGAGTTTAATGCACCCCAACCAAAAATGTATCAAATATAGGGATAGGACCCACTGGGACCGACTCTCAAGAAGAAAGAGTCTGATAACTTTAGAACCGGAGAAGAGGCAGGCCAGAGGTATAGGGACTGCAGGCACCCTGGGAGACTGGTCTCCAGGACTGTCCACCTTCTGGCCATCCTAAAATGCTGAGGACATTGACAATGGAGCCCTGCCAAAGCTCTCTTGGTCTCTTTTCCAGATCCATGGTTGATGTCCCCAGAGTCATGACATTAAAGCAAACTTTATGGCCTCTTGTCCAATGAATCTGTATGGAAATTAAGAACGAAAGCAGTAAAGAGTTCCCTAGAAGCTTTCTGTCACTGTAACAAACACCTGAAACAACCAGCTTATAAAGAGAAAAGGTCCATAATCAGTTGGCACCGTTGCTTTGGTCCTGTTAGCAAGGTAGCACATCATGGAAGGGGACATATAGAAGGACAAACTGCTCACTTCATGGCCAGGACATGAAAGAGAAGAAGAGGAAGGGGCCAGAGGCTCATTATTCCCTTGATACCCCCCACTCAGCTCCACTTCTTAAAGTTTCACCACCTATGGATGGCAGCATGGGCTTTAAGACATGGGCCTTCAGGGGACACGTGAGATCCAAACCAAGGAACCACCAATCAGTGGTCTTTCATACAGTGGATGATCAGCCAGGCCACTGGACAGACATGCTCCTTCTCTACGCAGCCTTCCCAGAATGTACGCTGCAGCAGAAGCATCTAGCCTGCCCCATGGGAAGCCATATGCATGAGGATCACCATGTTTTGTGTGTGTGTGTGTGTGTGTGTGTGTGTGTGTGTGTGTGTGTGTGTGTTTAGTAACAGCGGTGAAGAAAAGTCCTTTAATTTTTCAAAAATATTAGTTTGGGGCCCAAGATCAGTATCAATACAGTTTAGCAGACTTTATACAAAATTAGACAAATAATAAGCCTCATGGTCAATCTGATGAATTTCCCTCAAGCCAGTGAGGATACCAGACAGGTTTGCAATACAAATGATGGCCTTCAGTCTGAATTCCAGTCACATCACACAATTAAGTATATTCCAGGAAACAGAAGCTGAACCATAGTAAATAAGGATGACCGTTTGGGAGTCAGACAGCCTGAGCTTCAAGACTCACATTAATATCATGTGTCGTTAAAGGCAAGTTACTTCACATTTCTGAGCCCACATTTCCTCCTCTGGAAATTACTTTTTCATAGGGCTGGTGTAATGACTGCATTAGACAATGCATATATAGCCACAGTGAAATGGCACATAATAAATGTACAATACCTGGTATTGATTGTTATGACTAACTTTCAGAGAGTCCCACAACCTCAGTCATTGATCACATAGCCAATAGTACAGTTTGAATGTTTTAGCCTTTTCCAAACTCAGGTTGAAACTTAGTACCTGATGTAATACTGTCAGTAGGGGAGGCCTGATCTTTGGGTCACAAGCACTGCACCCTGATAAATGGATTTTTGCAAAAAAGAAGGGGTCTCTCAAGAGAGGCCTCCCTTGTACCCTCTGTCATAGGAAGGTGCAATGTTAGTCCCTGTTTGCCCCCTGCTTGATACCATGCAAGGGCATGGCAGAAACCAGACACCGGTGCTGTGGTCTTCAACCTCCCAACCTCCAGAACTATGAGAAATAAATTTTTGTACTTTATAAATTACACAGTCTCAAATATCCAATTATAGCAGCACAAAATGGCCTAAGGCAACCAGAAATTTCCAGACAATTTGTCTTCTTGATCAACATGAACTGCTTCCTCCTCTCTCAATTGCTCTTAAAAACCAAGCCCAAAAGATGGTACAAACGGACTATAATTCAGACACATTCTAAAGATGAATCTCCATAAAGAATGACTCATATTCATCTAAATGAACAATCCCTCTGGAAACTGTGACTTCATTTCCAATATCCAAAGAACTGCTATTTTTCAGTACCTGGACTACCATGAAATGTAAAATGAATATATTTTCTCAGCCATGAAAAATGAAGATGATATTTTTTGCCAACCATCCAAAGCCAAAGACAAGGGCAAAAACACTCCTATTGCTCTGGTCCCAAGAATACTGCAGAAGAATTACATAGAGTGTTTGGTTAAAAACACAGATTTCCAGACTTCAAAACCAGAAATTCTGATTTAATCAAAAATGAAGCCCAAGAATCTACAGTATAAACAAGCCAGAGACTCAAATATACATCCAGGTTGAAAACCACTGACACTTATATGCCAGTGGTTATGTTTCTATGTATATCTTATTATTTTTATCACATATTTTCTGTCTTTTTGAACCTAATATTTTTACCATTAAATCACAGGAGGACTGGTGGGAAAGAGTGTAAATATCTTTATGCTGTGTCTCAAAGCCCCATCAGCAACTTCCATTTATATTTTGAGATTCTCATAGCACTAGATGTTATAAAATTTCTCCTTGCTTTCAGTCTCTGGGTTTCATAAAAATGCTACTCAGTATTTAAGACAGTAGTAAAGTTTTAAGACTTTAAACAGAAAGTAGTAAATAGAATTTAGCTGGTGTAATACAACTGATTCATTGGCTTCCTGGAACACCAGAGGGCACTGTGAGGAGACTCCTGGTTCTTTAGCAGGAGGTGTGCCAGGTTCAACTAGTGATGTCTGCTGTGGGAATGGTCAACACTAAGGCCAAAGAAAAGACACTTCTAGCTCCACTTCAAAGCACATTACTGCCAAATGGTGAAAAGCATAAAATTAATTTTAAAATTATATTTACATTTAAAATTTCCATCCATACTTTAGCTGAGACCTTCTTTTTCATTATTATCATTTTCCTGACTATATTAAAGAAGTGTTTTAGAATCTGTCTGACCTGGTACAAATAAAGTAGAAAATAATTTGAAATAAGACCAGAAACTCTAAAAGATGTTGGGCTCCTGTGTTAACAAGGACAGACCACAACATAAATAAAGAAGTCTTTCTCATCTTGCTGCCTTCCCTTGAACTTTTCCTTCTATCCTAAATGTCTTTTTTTTTTTTTTGCTTTTCTATGCTCTCTATTGTGTTTTTAATGCAACTATTCTAATCATTTAAGGCAAATCAAGACCTATTTATCTCCTAATAAAAGATCTGATTAAATCTTTCATTCTTAATTGGGGCCACTCTCCATAATATTTAGGAACTTTATGAAAGCACTCCTGACCACCTGCTTCCTAACCCTGGTTAACAGTATGTTTATCTACCTCTTTCCCTGGCCTGGGAGCCTGGATAGCAAGGATGTAACTCACTGTTACAGCAGCAGAGCACCCAACAAGGTGAGTCGTCCTTGTAGACCCTCAGTTGAATTAAACCCAAAAGGCATCTTTAGGCTTTGTTTTTACTTTGTTTTATAAAACTAAGAAATAAAATTAACCATGCAGTTGCTATGGTTTAGGTAAGTGTCCCTCAAAGGGCCGTGTGCTGAAGGTGTGCCCCACAGTCTATGGTGCTATTGGGCAGAGGGAGAACATTTAAGAAGTGGAGCTAGTCACACAGCCCTTGAATGGAACATTGGAACCCTAGCCCCTCCTCATTCTCCCTTTCCTGGCCTGGCCACATGGTGGATAGTTTGCTTCTCCATGTTCTCTACCCTTGCTTGTCCTCAAAGTAATGGCCTGAAAAACCATGGACTGAAGCCTCCAAAACTATGAGCCCAAAAATAAACCTTTCCTTTTTTTAAATTGATTCTTTCAGGTATTTTGTTACAATAACAGAAATTTAGCATTGTTCACAAAATGTCTTCCTGGTGTTTTGTGTTCTCCCTGGTGTATATGACTGCAAAGAAGCCAGGGTGAGCAAAGGTCCTTAACATTCCCCTGCCAACACTCTCTCTCTGCTTCTAGGCTGAGGCAGAAGAGCTGACACAAGGGGCCCCTTGCTGAGGGCAAATCCAAGGGGGGTTGTCTGGTGAGTGAGTGGCATCTGCCGCAAAGCAGGCCCAGCAGAACCCAACAAAGGGGCTAGTGACACACCTTCCCAAGATGGCACTGGCCTGGAGATGTGGTCAGTAGAGTGGACAGGTGGCCCAGCCTCTGACCCCTCAGTAAACCTCAGAGTAGCTGAGATTTTGTGCACAGCTATATTTCCTGCCATCTTGGTGCCCAGCCAACAGCCTGGGCCCAAGAGCCCCTCTCTCCTCCCCGGGGATAACAAGTGACAAAGCAGGGAAGGCAGATGGGGAGGAGGGCTGGGCTCATCAACAAATCAGGGCTGAATCTGTGTCATCTGAAGTCATGCCAGAGACTATATTTGCTGGCTCAGCCTCCCAGAGGTGGCCCAGTTTGTCCTGCCTGCTACTCTTAAGTCACCCAGGTTTTCAGGGGGCTCCACGTGGTACAGAGAGACCAAGAGAGGGATAGAACAATGCTTAGATAGATAATTTGGCTTTTCTCTAAAAATCACTTTCTGTAAAATTACAGAAATGTGAAGCTCATTGGCTTTGACAAGTGCATGAATTATAAGTTCTTTGTCTTATAGATCAGAAAAATGAGGCCTAGAGATGCTTGTGATTTATTTTCTCCAGAACCCCCATGTGTTTAGTGGTGGAGAGGGAGCTATAGGCCAGGCCATTTCCTTTCCAAGTCCATCATTTCTAACGCAAGCTTCAAAAGATACTGAGTATTGGTCTTTAGCTTTTACTCAATATATGTAAGAAAATATGTTATACCCGAACAGATAATGATTAAAATGATAAGCATATCCCAAGTGCTGTTCTCTACCTTGCCTCTTAGTTCTCAAAATCATACTGGACAGACAAGTTAGGTTCTTCCAGAAGAAAAAAGTTAAATTTCAGAAAAATGAAACAAACACTTACTGAATATCCATGTTCATCCATTGGGCTAGGCACTTATTACCGTCAATCCTTACAAATACCCAGAAAACAGGTGCCAAGACCTGTTCTTTCGTAAAGGAGGAAATGAATTCTTAGAAGCATGAAGAAACTAGCCCAAGAAACAAAGCTTACAAGTGGCCGGAACCAGATCTGATTTCCAGGCCAGTGTTTTTCCACTCTTCCGTGGTGTTACTTTCTCTTTTTGAATTCCTCGGGCCAGGACAAGGCAAGAAGGCACATTAGGGCTCACATGCTCAAGGCGATTCCCAAGGGTCACGCCATGCTCCTTCCAATAATCGATCCCCTCTGTTCTACCCCAAGCCAGCTCCCCAGAAGTACTCACCCTCTGCATGTCTGTGAAGTATCCTGGAGCTTTAGGCAGAGGTAGGGGAATACTCAGAGGGGGACCTCAGAGGCTTGCTTCTGGCCACCCCAACAGAGTTTGGCCCAGTGGCGCAGAACAGAGAGGTCTGTGCTTGGTGCTCAGTTGTAACGCAGTCTCTCCCGACCTTAGCAGGGTGCTAGGAGGACAAATGAGCTAGTGAACCTGAAGAATGCTGTGAGATTTCGGAGTGCAACATAAATATAGCTACAGAGATGATAATACAATACCAGTAATAACAGTGGTGAGGAGGGACTACGTCCATGGCCATAACTTAAGGGAATATTCCAAATGAGAAAAGCCCCCCAAAATCAATCCTCCGAACTTTATTTAGAAGAGCGCTCACTAATAAAACAGTTATGGGAATGTGAACTCTTGGGAAATAATGATTATTTTCTTCTGTTAAGAGGCTCATCAGATCCATTTCCAAAGTACAGTTCAGCTATTTGTGGGCTCTGTGCTACTCAAAGCAACAAGTTCTCTGTTTACAATGCAGCAGCTGCTGCCCTTCTGTGAGCTGGAGCCCCAGATTCTGGAGATGCGACTCACCTGTATTTCTAGAGCCACTGTCAGATATTTCCATTTATTGAGGGTTCTGACACAAACGAGGAATTTGCGTTTAATATTCTTCTCGATCCTCCTCTTACCCCCCACCTTCACTAAAATCTGCTGTGTAACTTGAGTTTAGAATCATTAGTGGGTGAATGTTAAGATTGTGCTGCCTTTCTCAGGGGGGTAAGGTTTTGCTCCAAAGATAGATAAATACCCACAAGTCCAGAGGCAATAGGGAGGGTACCTGGAGTGCCCACTATGGCAGAGTAGCCCTCCTCCAAGCCTCTGCTCCCTGACTGCTCCATTGGCCTGTTCAGGGACATGGATGGGAAGATGAAAACCCCAGACTAGGGGAAAACTACAGTGGTAGGAAGAGATGTAGTGAATGGAAGCAACTCACACAACCCACGGTGGGACAGGGAAAATGAGGAACCTAGTCAAGGGTGGACAGAATCCTCCCCGAGGCCCAAGTGGCAGCTAGACTACTGTTATTCTATTGATCAGTGTTTCAATGGAATGGAGGTCAGAGGGAAACTATTCAAATTAAATTTTAACCTTGGAATTTTGAGAAACCCCTAACTATAGGCATCATCAGGAAAAATTTAAAAAAGAAAAAATATAACCATGAACCACATTTTGGAACTTGCTGATGTGCATTGTTTGTGAGTTCTGGGAAACATCTCCAGAAGACACCATGGAGAAGTGGGCTCAGTAGCGGGGACTGAGATTGGCTGCAGAAGAAAACTCACTCCCATCATTTTCCTCAAAATTCGTAATTTGCACTGCAAAAGGCTGAACAGGGAAGCCACACAGGATAACGCTGGGCTTCTCACATCCAGGTGTGGAACATTTCTGCTCTGGCACTGGCATGGCTGTGGGCTGCAGGCATCCTGGCTGCTCCCAGCCTGAGCCCAGCTTCCTGTGACAGATGAGACCGATACCACGGCAGGCAAACCTGAGGGTCACCATCCACGCTCTAGTGCAACCTGAACTGCCATCTCCTGGTATTCACAGGAAGGAAAAAATTTCAGTATATCTTTCAGTGTAGTTTTCAGTTTCTACCCCTATTTGACTCAAAAGTTAGAATTTGTCACCATTTTTATTGATTGTCAGAAAGGAAAAAGACCTCGCCATTGAGAGTCATAGGCCGCTACATTAGTCCATTTTATGTTGCCATAATAGAACATTTAATGCTAAGCACCTTACAAAGGAAGGAGATTTATCTGTCATACAATTCTGGTGGCTGCAAAGTCCAAACAGCCCAACACCATGTCTGGTGAGGGCCCCTGGCTGCAACGCAACATGGTGAATAAGTAGAGAGCAAACCATATGAGTGTGGAAGGGACACAGGTTCAAGCAAGGAAGTAGGGTATCAGAAAGAGGCCAGAGTTGCTCTTCTATAACAACACATGCTTGTGGAAACTAACACAGTCCCGTAAGACCACATTAGTGCCTTTGGAGGATGGAGTTCCCATGATCAAATCATCCTCCACAAGACCAAGTTCCCTACAGATCCACCACTTGTCAATATTGTTACCTGGGGACCAAGCTGCCAGCACATTGTTACGGTCTGGATCTTCAATGTTCTCCAAAGATCCATGTGCTAAGGACATGGGTGCCAGCCTTTGGTGCCACTTGGAAGTGATGGAAACTTAGTAAATTGAAGAGAAACCTAGTAAAAAGAAATTAGCATATTGGGGAAGTACCCTTGAAGGAACACTGCAACCCTGGTCCCTCATCTTCCTCTCTGTTTTTGCTTCCTGGCCACTGAGGTAGACACAGCTCTCCCAACACATGCAGCTTCCATGATGTGCTGTACCACCACTGACACAAAGCAATGGGGCTAAGTAACCATGGACTGAAACTTCCCAAACTGTAAGCTACAAAATAAATCTTTTCTTTTAAAGTGATTTCCTTAAGTATTTTGTCACAGCAAAGCTGACTAACATACACATGAGCCTTTGGGAGACACACTCAAACTACGTTCGAACCACAGCAGCCACTTCCTGCCCTTCTAAATTGAATGATCCAAAGTGAATTCAGACTCAGAAGTGTGTCTCCCTTAAATAGGTGGGCGTATGAAACTTATGTGTACCTGTCTGGTACTTGTGCTGAGATGTTTCAGGCCATGGCATTGCTGGAGAGCCTACTCCTCCTCCTCTCTGTCTTTAACTGATGAAGAGTTTTAAGAAGTACAGCTAGGTTGGGTTCCTTCCTGGCTGTCCACTCTCTAGCTAATGGACTCAGTTTTGTTATGTGTAGAACGAAGTTTTTAGAGTTTGAAATCTTGACATATTCCATCGAGATGCATTTCTAGAGCTTTATCTCCAGAAGGCTTCAAGGACAGAAAAGGCACACTTCATTTAGAATGATTGAGCTGGAATATGCATATTGCAGGAAGAATAAAAGCCCTCACTTCCAAAAGGCTCTTAACCTTGCTAATTTATAGTGTTTCTCCTGCCCTCTGCCAGACTTTCTCTACCTAAAAGTGTGCAATGATCAGTAGCTCCATTTCCTCTCTTTCTCCTGGTCTCATCATCATCTAAATAATGCTTCCCGCATCCACTCTCACCCCACCCCAATAATATATTAGGATTTGTCTCCAGAAGAAAATAAGCTCACTCTCTCTCTCTCTCTCTCTCCTCTCATCTGTCTGTCTCTACTTGTCTGTCTCTGCCTATCTCTCTCTTTCTCCCCCCACCTCCCTTCCTCTCTCTGTGTCTCTGATCCCAGAAATAAAATCTTTTCAAAGACATCAGCATGCAGGAACTACCACCCCTGTCCTGCAGGGAGGTCCCCGTCACCCCACTCCATGCAGTTTCCTTCAGTGCCCATAAAGCTGACATGCAGTGGGAGAGACAGGGAGTCACTGGCCACCAAAGCTTCAAGTTTCAACTAGATACTGAGCATTTGGATGTGATCGTCAGAGAGAATGCTTGCATCTCCAAATGGGCTGAGCAAAGGATGCTTCTTGCATTTTGCAAATGCTGCTTAAATTCATAACATCTCATCATGACCATGGGAAAAGTCCTGTGTTTGCTCAGCACTTGGTACTTTGCTAAATGCAATCTCTAGTCTAAAAACAGATGAATCCCAATCCAAAACCACTTCATCTTCATTTCTTCAGACGTTGACTAGGATGCCAATTCGGCCTTTGGCTAAGGGATGGGAAGTTTAGGTCTACAGTTTGCAGCATGACCTGATTGCCATTCATAGCTAGTGTTCAGTCACCTCAGGCCTTCACTGGGATTCTGACAGCATTCTGAGCTGTTCAATCATTCTCAAGGGAAGCAAGGAACATTCAACCCAGCATCCAGAACTCAGAAACACAGGCTTAAAGGGGAAGGGCTAAAGATGCTGAATAATGTTTACATTCACTAGAAATTGCTTGGTAGATGGCTTATGCAAGGGAAGTTCAATTTTATTTCTAAGCCTCACAGATTAGTGTTGCTATGATTTATTCCTGGACATAATATTTTATGTATGACATGTGTGATGTGCTGAAATATTCTCATTGGATGGCACATCCAGAATGCTTAGCATTTTCAATTTGGTTCTTGAACCACAGAGACTACATACCCAACCCTGTCCACAAAGTATATCTAGACATTTCCATTGTTCACAATAAGGGGAGAGACAGACAGACTAAGAGACAGACAGACTGAGAGACAGACAGACAGAGAGGTAGAGAAACAGACAGAGACAGAAATGGGGGTGAGCAAAACACAAGTAACATTAGTACTGCTTTTCCAAAAACTTCTATTCATTCATTTATTCAAAATTCTCAAAATTCTCTGAGCTTATGTTATTTACTGACAGGTCGGCCTAAAAAAGACCTCTCTACATGATATTATTGGTCCTGGTGTTGGACAGCAGAATTAGTCATGAAATACACATCTCCTATACATTACTTCATCAAAACACACTTAGAGGGAAGTTAAATATCTTTATTTATGCTGTCATGCCCCCCTTACATTAGCACCCCAAGCAAACTAGACCTCACTTTTTTCCATGAGAAAAACAGCAGAGTAGAAAAGCTGACAAAAACAAAATAGGAATTCTTTACTTTCAGGTTTCAGGAGTGGCCCCTGCAATATAAAACTTTTCCAAAATAATTTTTACTTTCCTAGATTCACCACACTACTGATTTTAGAATGCAGTCCCTACCTGAGATGTGACCCAGATGCGTCTGCAGAATGGATTGCCACTTATAAACTAGTTCAGACTGAGCCTAAGTATCCCTCGCTGCTACCCACTACCCTTCTCCTTCAAAATGTAGCTAGTGGGCCTTATGAGAGCCTCTCAGCTTAATTTCCACAACCATTCAGACTATCGACTAGATTGGCTGAAGGGGGTGAAGCGCACTTCTGAGTGTCTGGGCGGTTGTGGAAGTGTGATGTCGGACACTATATCAGGTCCTTGGCCCCATCCTCTCCAGTGCTGTTTCCCTGCTCCACCTCCCAGCTGCCGTGACCCAGGCAGCTTCCCTCTACCACACACTTCTGCCATGCTGTTCCTGCCTTAGAGCCAGCCGACCATGGACTGGATCCCCTGAAACTGTAAACCAATTAAATCACTCCTCTTTTAAATTACAGATGTCAGGTATTGTGTCTCAGTGATGAGAAAGCTGAGAAATAAATTCCCTAAACACAAACAGGGGTCATTTTAAATATTTAGCACCCAACACCAGCCATGCCTTTAGGTACACATGGCTCCTGTGAGAAGTGGCTTTGCACCCTTTCCGTTTGCCCTGTTTCTGGGTAACACAGCTCTGGTTCCTGCTTCTCAATCTCTCCCCAAATGCCTGTACCTATAGAATAAGGAAACACTTTGTGGTCCAAGAAACTCCTCTTTCCTGGTGCAAATATATCACTGTTCAGCTGGAAGTCATGTCACTCCCCTGTGCTCCATATACCATATCCCTGCTGGGATGTCTTACCCCTCAGTCTGCCCCTCTACCAAAAGGGTCCTAAGGTATGGATAGTGTTTATGAGAAAGCCTGGGGTGATGACTCATAATGTCAAAAAATGCCACAAGTGACAATGTTCTCTAGCAACCACCAAACAAGGGGAGTTGCAGAAAGGAGCAAGTACCCTGTTCCCACCTCATCCCCAGACTCCTTGTTCCTCAAATCTCCATATACGAATGTCCTCTGGTCCAACCCAGCAGGGCCAGGAATCCAGACAGCAGACAAAGCCCCCAGGGGAAGAGGGTGGCACCTTTAATCCTTGGTCAGTGGCCTCCAGCCACCTCGCAGCTGGGCTCCAAGGCGCACCGCCTCTGTCCTCCCGCCCCACATCCCTGCATCTGGGTAACAGCTTTCTCTCCGGTGTGTGTAACTCAGAGCCACATGACACTGAAATGCTAAGTGAAGAGCAATTAACTTTTGCTTCTGAAAACCCACTTTAGCTTTCCATAACTCTTTGGGGGCCATTTCAACTAAGCCAAACCTCCCGCACATTCTCCCTCAGCAATAAATTACCTTCCTGGCTTTAATTAGCTGCCGGAGTGCAAACCAGGCTGGGTGCTGACGTGGCAGCTTTCCCCACAGGTCCCATTCTGTCAGACTCCAGCAGAATGGCAGCTGCAGGACGTGCAGGCCACCTCAGCAGGGACACAGTGGCCACCGGCCGCTCACCTGCCCACAGGTAGGAGGGGTGCTGAGCTCATGCCTCCTCTGTTCAGGTCTAATTATGAAGCCAGTCAGAGGGGCCTTGGCCTCCACTGGGGCTTGCCTGGCCCTGGCTGGTGTGGCCCTACCAGCTGCTTCCCTCCCTGCAGACCCTCCTTCCTTCAAAGTGCCCACAGCACGTGTGCACAAGCACACACCAGCCCCCAGGTAGCCAATATCTTTATCTCCCTTATTCTTGCTAAGGGAGAAATTACTGACAGAGCTTAACATACAGGCCCTCCTGGGAGACTCTGTTGTATAATTGTGAGCTAAGCTTGAATCGAAATGAGTAAATCTTTAAGCGTGTGATTTTAGTCACATCTGTAGGCTGAAATAGTATTCACTGGGAAGGAAATCAGTAATCAGTCACCCTGGGACTCTCCAACTTCACTCTGAACCCCAGATTAGGATAGGAGGCATACAGCCCTATCTCTAACTAGAGTGTGACTGTCCACAAATCTCTCTGTGGCCCTGTAGCCTGCATGCGAGGTGGATAAATATCCCAGAGTCCCCTGGGCCAGCCACACTCTGTCATGAGAAAACATAAGTGTGTGTGCATGTGTGCATGCGTAGGTGTGTGAATAGGGAAGTTGCATTCTATTCCAGACCTCAGGTCATCCTCCTGCTTTCTCAGAATCTGCTCCATCGGAACAAAAGCGGCATCCGCTAAGGCATGAGTCCCAGCTGGGTGGCCCCTGCTGCTTCCCTGAGGATCCATGGAAGGGGCCAAGGTTACTCCTCAGCTCCGTGGACGAGCCTGTGCGGAGGGCTTCTCCTTCAGGCCCCAGCTTACACCTCCTCTGACAGCCAGTGACCTCCCAGGGCCCAATTACAGGCTGCTTTCTTCCATCCTTCTCTTCTTGAGGAACAAAGAAAAAAACTTTTTAAAATAAAATATTTCAAAGGAATCCTTGGAGAAGTCACCTCTCTGGATGGCAGCATGTGAGGAGAAGACTGAAGCCCCAACAGAACAGCTGGACGTAGCTCGAGGTGAAAACTTGCCCATTAGTGTGTGGACCCCAGGGGCGATCAGGAGCCTCTCCAATATATCCCTGACCATGCAGCTGGACCCAGAGCAGATACTGATCCATCTAACTTGACCTTTCCTGGATGCATTTGTGTCAAAGCTCCCTGTCTCCCTGGAACTTGTTCCAGTCTTCACCACGAAGAGGTCTACAATGACAATTTGTGCCTTAGAGATACAGGGTCAGAAGCAGAGTACGCCAAGCCTGTTTTTGAATGCAATGTCCTTTACCAGTGTGGTGACCACTGCGGAAACAGAGTGGCCCAGGGGTATCCAATCCTACCTCCAGGTGTTCAAGACAGATAAAATAGGCTGGGGGCTTCGTACCTTGGAACTTATATGAAAAGGAAAGTTTGTCTGTGAACATGCTGGTGAGGTTTTAGGATTGTCTGAAGTACAAAGAAGAATTAACTTACAAACAGCAAATGACTCAAATTACATTATAGCCATCAGGGAACATATTTGTAATGGACAGATAATGGGAACATTTATTGACCCTACCTATGTAGGAAATATCGAAAGATTCCTTAATCATTCTTGTGAGCCAAACCTGTTAATGGTATGTGTTCGAATTGACTCAGTGGTACCTAAGCTAGCACTTTTTGCAGCTAAAGACATTTTGCCAGGAGAAGAACTGTCTTATGACTATTTGGGAAGATATCATAATCTAATGGACAGTGGAGACACAGAAAGGCCAGACAATGGGGAACTAAGAAAACCCTGTTACTGTGGTGCCTAATCATATACTGGTCCCTTGCCGTATGACAGTTTATTACACCACCCCCTAGAGAAGCCAAACATCAGTTAGGAAGTGTCTTCAGTGGGCAGGAATAAGAGGGATCCAAGCATGTATGGCTCCCCTGCTTCTGGGCTCACCTTGTGCAAGTAACGTAGTCTCCAGGTAACTCTGCTGTGTGGTAGCAGCTTGCCCCTCCCTGTAAGGACAGCCAGTGGTTTCCAGCCTTGCCTCTGCCTTTTGCATAAGTTTAACTGAAGAATGTGGCAAAGACTCTGAATTATCCACCAGTATCATTTCTCCCCTTTTATAATAGAATTCTCATTTTATGACTACCCAGAGTACTCCCTTTTTTACATAGAGTGGCTAAGTGATTTGTATTCTAGCTAATGAGATATATACAATTAGTATGTCCATCAGTGGAGATAAGTTACCCTTCCTGCTTTTCCCCCTCTTAAACTGGAGTGCATTCATGAGGGCTAGAACTGGGCAGCAATTGTGGGCTCCAACATGACCCTGGGAAATGGTCATACAGCAAATCAGTAAGATAAAGAGGAGTATAGATATCTGGGATGCTAGAAATGCTACTGGATCTGATCAACACTTCTGGACTTATAGATGAGACATAGTGTAGCCCTTGATTAAGCCAGTTATTTGCATTTCTAGTTAATGTGCTCTTGACTGCATTGCTAGTCAAGAGTCAAGAAAAGCCTTGTGGCTACATATCTCAGCCAAGCTTCCATCAGCAATTATGCTAGTATTTTTTTTTTGCAAAAAAAAGTTAATACTAATAATAAATAAAATATTTCAAATACAGGTCCACTACCCAATGGGACAGGCCAGGGGACAGGCTGCAGCTCTACACACCCATCCCTCTGCTCGAGGGAGTGAGGGCTGAGCAGGGCGCTGGTGCAGTAGCCCCAGCAAATCTCCATGCAATTTCCCTCCTGCTGCCCCAATTAACAGGCTGCCTGTCAGCCAGGCTGGGCAGGTACTGAGCTGTCACAGCCTCAGACAGGGCTACGCTGCTGCCACCACTGCCACCGGCCTGCCTGCCGCCTGCCGGTACCTGTGTCTGGTCTCAGACAGCCTGTCACACACCCTGTTTGGTGAGGAGTGTGCGGTCCCCCCAGCCGGGAAGGTGGTGCACACACGGGCCCAGCCGGGATGGCCCAATGGCAGAGGTCCATCTGTCCCATCACATCTCCCAGGTGTCGGTGATCCCAAAGGGATTTGCAGCCAAGGAACCCAGAGAACCACAGGGTCTCCGGAGGGATCTGAGAGACAGTCTGAGTGTTGGTTCTTTGGGAATCAAGAAATGAACAACCCCAGTGTGGTCCTGTGGAGAAATGTGACAGGACCATGTGAATCAAACCCCTGTAGAGTTCCCTGACCCAGCCAATCTCCCTCTGCAGCCTGCTTTTCCTCCTGGCTGAGATTCAGGAGGCCTTCCAGCTCCCCGTTCTGCACAAGTGTGACCCCATCCATTGAGATTTCTGGCTCCAAATCACAGTAAGACCCTCGGCCTCCCTCCGGTCACAGGGGCCAAGCTACACTAGGCCGTCTGCAAAGCCCAGTGCCTCCAAGGCTGATGTGATGATCCTGGTCACTTCCGGCTACTCCACGATGAGGGGGAACACGGGGATCTAAGAGAGGCTCCCTCCCTTCCTCTTCGAATAGATGAACAAGACTCAGCCACCCATGCTCCTCCAAAACAAGACGATGCCCTCTACATGGACGGCTGTGTGCAGGCTGAGCCTTTCTGAGTAGGGTAGTGTGCTGGCCCTGACTTCACTACCACCCAAGCTGGAAAGCAACGCTCACATGTGCTGGTATTGACCTGCTACCTTCAGAAAAACATCTCTGCCTTACCTTCCCTTTACGTCCATCCAGCAGGAAGTCCACTCTCAAATCACAAATGCATGGCTTTGGCCACATGAGTAGCAAGTGAAGTGGGAGCATGTGTGTCCATCCTAGAAATTATTTGGGGTGCCTCAGAGTCAGTGTGAAGTGGGGAGAAGAGAAAGCGAACCATACCGACAAAGGAAGACATGAAGGAGAAGACTGAAGACGAGGGTAGCTGCAAGATCTAGAGGAAAGGGGCTGCCCCCCCAGGTCTTTCTGTTCCTGGTATTGAGGGTGATGTTTGCCTGCTGTAAGTCCTTGACAAACATTGACTGGCTAAATAAAAGAGGGATGGGGCCCAATTATTCGACAGTTCTCCCCCATTGTTTAGTACTTAGTACTGAAAACTTAATACTTGTCCCCAATGACCCATGTAGGCCTCAGTTCAACTACTGGAACCCTCTACATTGCCCTATGAGGGAAGACAAGGCGAAGAAGAAAGATACCAGAGCAGACAGAAAGCAGGAATAAACGCCACAGCAAGCAACACGCTCCCCTTGTCACACTATACCAGATGCCGGCCGGCTCAGCAGGGTCCATGCAGTCCCAGGAGGCCATCGTATGCTTCCAGATCTGCACAACTGATACCACAAGAGACGGAAGCGAAGAAGAAGAGAGCAATGATGCTCTCTGAACAAAAGCTATAGCAGAACCTACCACCATGCAACCTTTCATTCCCATGCGACGGCATGAAAAGGAGAGATAAAGTCACAGAGATGCAGATAGAGAGAACCCAAATGCCAGCTCCCATCCAGGGGATGAAGAACACATATCAAACTTATTCACTATGATCCAGTTTGTGCTTACACTGTGAAAGGTAACTGTCAGCCCCAGAGAGGTGACTGTCCCTTACAAAAGCCATTTAGACTCTCAAGAAGTGAGCAAGACTCTGAAATTCTGTATTCAAATTTCACACAAGTTTTGTATACTTGATAGTGCTGACACCAGTGTTGAATTCACATGAGTATTCACTCCTTCACATATACCTGCAGACAGGGCCGGACAACATCTCTGTTAATTTTTTCTCTGGATTTGTGTGTGTAACACACACCGAAGCCTGTATCATTTTTCAAATGGAGTTTCAGTAAAAGTAAAAGGACCTGGGCCAAGGTGCAGAAGAAAACAATCAACCTCATCTCTCTACTGTCTGAGGCCTCAGCCAGCCCAGCAGTGGGTTCCATGGCTTCACCTGCATCTCAAAGCCACATTCACACATGGCTTAGAAACCAGGCCTCTGCTCCAGGTCCGGGCAGGGCAGGAGTCGAAAGAGATCAGCGGTCATCACTCTTTCCCTCCGGAGTCTTCCCAGGACCCTGATTCTGAATCACCTTCCCCGCTCCTGTTTCTTACTATAGGAACCAGGCTGAACCAGAGAAAGATGAGATTCCTGACTCCCATCCCAGGTGCTCAGTGAAAGGACGCTGAGGGGCATTGGCGCCATGGAATGGAGCACAGCTGGCCTAAATAGACACAGACAGTTTAGAAAAACCCACTGCTATCCAAAGAGATGTTTCCTTCCTTCAAGCTGCCCCACTGGAAGCAGATGGATTGTGGTAGCACCTAAGACATGTTACAGCACAGAGCAGAGTCTACACCATATAGCCCAGTCTGTAGCACATAGCATAACCCATAGCCTACAGCACACATAGAAGGATATAAGCCACAGCTGAAAACGTATGACCTGGACTATAGCATATAACATATAGCATTTAGCACAGTCCGTAACATATATAGCACAGCATACACTGTAGCATTATCATCTGGTCTGTAATATACAGTAAATACGGTAATTATAGCATAGTCTGTAGCATATAACATGTAACACAATGTTATGATTTAGATCTAAAATGTTCCCCCAAAGTCCCCCCAAAGTCTTATGTGCTTAGAAGCAGGGCTTATGAAAGGTAATGGATGATGGGTACTCTATCCTCGTCAGCACAGAAATCCACTGATGAGTTCATAGCTGAAGGTGCTGGCAGGAGATGACGTCAAAAGAGACAGGCCACCGGAAAGGTGCATTCTTGTCCCCACCTCCTCCCTTCTCATTCTGCTTCCTGGATGCCACTGGTTGAAGAGATTTCCACCAGGCTATTTCTGCCTTACCGCCATTCAACTAAGGACTGAATCCACCAGAAACTGTGCACCAAATAAACCTCTCCTCTTTTAAATTATGGATGTCAGGTATTTTGTCCTAGCCATGGGACACACAGCACACACCACGCAGATAGCATGCCTGCCAATAGACTATAGCCTGGAGCCTACTTGATTATAAATCAAGGTCTGTCTGTGTTGTAATAGAATTTTCACATACAGCCAGAGATAATGTTGAGGACTCTCACAAACGAAAGTGATACCGTCATTACTTGTTTTATATATGCAGAAACACTGACCCAGAGAAGCTGAGTCATTTGCTCAAGTTCACACCGTTAGGATATGGCCGAGAAGGAATTCAGACTTAGTCTTCTCTGAATAAACTGGAAGCAGGCAAGCAGGAGACCCCCATCTCTGAGAGGAACATTATTGGTCCCTGAGGCCCTGTGACAAACGTGACTGCAGTACCACCATCCTGCAAGGCTGCCTGAGAGATCTCTGTCCTGTGACTCTCTTGCTCTGAGCTGTCTGTGCTGCTCCCGTGGGTGAGCAAGGAGAGACAGAATCGAAGCCATGGCAAGGAAGGCTGAGGCACAGGGACGTGTGGCCTGATGAGAAGTCAGTGGTCACACCCGGATTGTGATTCCAGTTACCCGGCCCCATCCCCACCTCACTCCCATGCCCCAGCCCAGCCCTGCTGCCTCCCACCTGTGTTCAGCCCTAGGGTACAAAGGACAACCCTAGACTCGGAAGATGAAGTCTTTCAGGTAAAGTTCTTAACACTAGATGCTTCTTAGTGGCCGGCAGCAAAGGAGGGTGAGTGGGAAAAGGTGAAATAGACCAGAGTGTAGGTCTCAGGCTGCAGAGACATCCACAAGGAGCAGGGAAACCCAAACACTGAACCCGTAAAAGCCAAGTGGCCCACACTCCATGCCCACATCGTCCCTCCCAACAGCACCCATACTCCTCTTCCCCCCCGCCCCCCCCGTGAGGTGGGTGGCCTCTCCACCCAGCAGTTTCTAAAGAGGAATGTTGTGCCTAGATGCATATGTGCTCGCTCTTTCTCCCCGCCCCCCTCCACTTTCCCCCTTCTCCCAACTCCCATCAGTCTCCCATGTAGGTTTCAGTCCACGGTAGGGCAGTAGGGAAGAGCTCATGGTATGGCGGCAGGAAGCAGGAGGAGATCAAGAAAGGAGAGAGAGAAACAGAATCTTCCAGGCCACACCTCCTCTGACCAGGATCCATCTCCCAATGACTATGGATGCACGAATCTGCTGATGAGTATCACACCCCATGATCCAATCACCTCCCCAGAGCCCCATCTATGAGCACATGTGGCTTTGAGGGGAGCACAACTAGAGTACAGCTAGATAAAAGTTGTGGTGGCCTCCTTCTGACACACGCTCTCTGGTCACAGCCCTCACTTGCACCCAGCACCCAACTGTACCTGCTACATTCCAGACACTGGACTCTGTGCTTGCAGGAACACAGTGAAGTAGAAGACAAAGTCACAACCCTGAAGACAATTAGAATCCATGACATTAAGAGTTTTAATTTTGCCACCACAAGCCTAGGCAGACCATCACCAATCCATGCCTCAGTTGCCTTCCTCAGTCATGTGGCAAACCTCCCAATCCTGGCTCATTAAGGCACCTAGCAGGAGCAGACCATTCCTGCTGGGGTGATGACAGCATGCACAGTACACCTCCTCTACACTGGATCAGGAGGTCTGACAAATATTCATTGCGTCCCTGACTCTACTTTTCAACCAAGATACTGTTACTCTTGGAGAAAATCATGCCTCAGAGGAATCAAGCAAACTCCCCAATACCCCAGCCAGGAAAGGCAGAGATGGGACTAAAATCACACACTCCAAAATGCAGTGGAATCGCCCTTAAGTAGAGTGGAGAGCTGAATCACAATAATAATTGAATAAACTGTCAGCAGGAATTTCCCTAGCACTTACTGAACACATGCAAAAAACAATGCTTAGATTGATGGTGTAAATGGATACAACCTCTTTGGAGAGCAATGTGGCGAGATCGATCAAAATTCTAAATGCACAAATCCTGCGTGCTAGAAGTTTCATTTATATGAATTTATCCAGCTGTACACGGATTCTCACTGAAGCACTGTGTGTAATAGAAAAAAGCTGGAATCACCCAAGTGTCCATCAAGAGGTAATAGGTTAAATAAACCAATTCATCCACAAAATGAAATATTAATACTATGCATGCATTAAAAAGAATGAGGTAGGGCTGTGGGCACTAACAGGAACACATACCTATGAAAGGATCCTGAAGAGAACAGCAAGCTGCCACACTACAGGTATGGTAAGAGCCCTAAAACAATCTACACATAACACATGCACAGCATATCCGCACTGGAAATGTCTGGAAAATACACCCTGAGCTACTAACAATAGCTACCACTAAAGAGGAGGTGGAGAATGGGTAACTACTCTCAATGATTTGCATTGCTTTTACAAACCCTGTATGGTTTTGAAAGGTTTTAATAGTACTGATTCAGGTCGCCATGTGCTACCTGTGGGAAAGCAGTGCTTCAGAGAGAAATAACTGAGGACCAGAAACATAGTCAGTATGGACCTACAGCCTGGGGTTTTAGGTCCTCTGGGACTTCGGTGGCAATACAGTTTTTGGGCATGCACTTTTCACGATTACCTGGTCTTTTCTTCAAGAGTTGAGGCTGAAGGAAAAGCAGAAAGGTCACATTGGATGTGACTCAAAAGAGCTAGAACCAAGCCTGGCTTCAGGGCTCTGGATGGGCCATGGCTTTCCTGAGAGCCCAAGATTGCTCACTGCAAGCAGGTGTGATGCTGGTGCCTACCACCCAGGATTGCTCTGAGGTTCATTAGAACAAAGAAAGTAAAAGCACTTCTTAAAGACTAGGTTGTAAAGTGACTAAAGGAATCAAAGTCATCTGCCATTGGTAGCTCCTACTGAAGAAGCTGGGTCATCAGAGGAGGACAGTCCCACCCCAGCCATGACACCAACCCTTCTGCATTAGCTTGACGAAGTGATGGAAATCACTAAGCACTCAGCAACGCTCCAAAGAACATCACCCACCACTTAGAACTGGAGGTCTGGGATTATATGGCCAAGAAAATAGCCCTCCTGCTGAGTGACCTCCAACAATGAACCTTCTGCATCAGTTTCTAAATCCCAGAGTAAATATGGGTTCACTGGCCTGTTGGCTAAAATTACCCAAGGCCGGAGTGATGGCTGCCTGGAGACCCAGGGAGCTGAAGCAGCAGTGAGGCCACCCAGGAATCCTTCCGCCAGCAGCCTCTGGGGTTTCCTAAGCTTAGCCCTCCCTTCATGCCCTCCCCTCCCTTCTTTCCCTCTTGTTTTCCTATCACAGTGCCCCCAGACCCACCATGAGTCAAGCCTCTCTGCTCATCAACAGAAATTAGGTCCCATAAGAACCCCTTGGGCTGGGGAAAATAATCACTAACATAATAGGCTGGTATAATTACATTAAATAATGATGCTCATCGCAAGACTATAGACTTTGGAATAAGAAAACCAAGATTGACTTCTAACGCTACCACTTCCTAGAGAAGCCATCTGGGATCACAAACCTTAGTCTCTCCAGTAAATTGAGGTTGATCATAGGACATTTCACACAACTGTTCAAAGATAAGTAGGGGAAGCCACTACCTCACACTTAAGTCCCTCATGCAGGTAGGTAGCGTCACTGAGCACCTAGGTAAGTTTCTGCGTTGATTAAGGGGATCCTCTCAGCATGCCCAGGGGAAGGAGGCTTTGGAAGGCCAAGCCGCTTCCCCCAGAGGCATTCAGCTGGTTAAGGGGACCCTAGATGTGGAGACTTCCAGAGTCCTCCGTGGTGTCTGCGGGTCACAGGAAGGCTGTGTCGATGGGTTTCTCTTGTCTTCTGCTCGGGGACACCAAGGACACATGCATGGGTCTTTTTTTTTTTAATTTTAAAGAGAATAAAACAAAAGATCTAAGCAGATTAGAGGAGAACAATGTAAGCAACACAGCACTTCACAACAAGACAATTGGATATTAACAGCAGCTATCATAATGTCTCTTTCTTTGAAATAGTTGAGCTTAGCTTTACACACAATAATGTCAAACATAACAAAATAGAATAAAACCACTCAAGAGAATGGAAGTATTGCAAGGCATTCTGAGCCAAATAACCGAAGATGAACAATGGCTGCTATATTATCTCATTCTCCATAAAAAATTTGTTTAAACTATCATACATATTAAAATCCAATAAGACACAACATGATAGAACAAATGGTAATAGAAAAACAAGAGCATGGTAGGACTTCAGAGCAAGAGGATATCAAATCAACAATGGCTGCCATATTGTCTTTTCTTCAAAGTAACTATTCATACCATCACATATATTAAGATCAAGCAAAACAGAATAAAACCATTCCAACCAATGAATGAAAACATAACTTCAAAGCAATATAATGGTGAACCATGATTACCATAAAATATTCTGTACCGTTACCATTTCTTACACTAGGGAGACTATACAGTATTTATACATGTGAGTTTGATTTACTTCACTTATGAGTATGGATTCAAGTTGCATCCATTTATTTATAAATATCTCAATGTGATCATTCTTTAGAGCTGAGTAGTACTCCATTGTATAAAAGTACCACAATTTTTTAATCCATTCCTCAGTTGATGGGCACTTAGGTTGTTTCCAAGATCTGGCTATTACAAAGTGTGCCACTATAAACATGGGTGCACATATATCACTGTGGTAAGATGTTTTCAGTTCTTCTGGGAATATGCCTAAGAGTGGAATAGCTGGGTCAAATGGGACCTCCAACCCCAGCTTTTTGAGGAATCTCCAGATTGACCTCCACAGTGGTTGTACCAGTCTACACTCCCACCAACAGTGCAGAAGAGTTCCTTTTTTTGATCCTGGCCATTCTTTCTGGAGTGAGATGGAGTCTTAGTGTGGTTTTAATTTGCATTTCTCTAATGACCAATGATGATGAACATTTTTTTCACATACTTATTTGCCATTCATATTTCTTCATCTGAGAACTGTGTTCATCTCAGATGGGTCTTAATCAGACTCATCCTCACCTCCATCAGCATGGCCACGGGAGGCAAAACATGGCCAAGTCCCAGAAGTATCTGAAACTGGAAAGCAAAGCTGAGTCCCAGGAGAAAGGTGGCAAGGAACTGCAGACCAAAACGGTTCCAGGAGAGGATGCCACCCCCACCCACGGACCCTTCACACCCGCAATGCTGAGGCTGCCTTGGATGCCTTGGAAAATTCCCAAATCCTTCTATGATCTCAACCAGTTGTACAATCATTCTATAAATATTTGCTGAGAACTTGCTCTGAAAAGGCACAGAGCTGGGCCTCGGAAGCTAGAAAAATGAGTTCCTTGTGCGTATGCTGCGTGCCATGTGTTATTACCTATCCTCCCTGGAGCATGTTTGCTTCAAGAGGAATGTGTAGTCCCTCTTCTAGGGAAGAGATGATGCAAATGCACAGAAGAGCCATGAATCCCACTGTCAGAGGGGCTGGGATCCCAGTGGCCAGCCCT
Source organism: Hydrochoerus hydrochaeris (assembly GCA_004027455.1). Classification (NCBI taxonomy): domain Eukaryota; kingdom Metazoa; phylum Chordata; class Mammalia; order Rodentia; family Hydrochaeridae; genus Hydrochoerus; species Hydrochoerus hydrochaeris. The sequence goes on from PVLA01004445.1 coordinate 75,471, forward strand.
AGGAGCTGCAGGCACCCCGAGGGAAAGAGCCTCATAGCTTAACAAAACACAGCCTTCCTTCCATGTGGGTTTTGAGTGACTGCTCCCATCTACCGGGTGGAGTTAAAGCAGTTTTTCATATTGAGTGTTGTGCCTCTTTTGGGTGTGTTATTAGCAGAATTTGTAATCACATAATAGAACATCGTAGAAACCATCAGATTCTAATAAACATACCTTCAGAAACAAAGCGCCTTCACAGGCATGTGGTCCTGGGCCACCAGGGAAAGTGTAACATCTCTTGCTGTGGGCTGCATTCCAAGTTTGAAATGAAGTGGGGTGGAGAGGGAAACGACCCTGGAAACACAGGTACCTTGGTGAGGAGGAAAGGGGAGAGCAATAGTGAGAGCCTGAGAGGGGAGAGATCAGTAAAGATCCTGGTCTACTATACTCCCCCTGCTGGACCAGGCACTCTGCGGTGCTGCAGTGAGGTGCTCCCAGCCTCCTCTCCCCACTCCAGCCCAACAGGAGAAGGCAGGGACCAGTGAGTGGGATGCCGAGACAGCAGCCACAGCCCCTGCGAGCTCCCTGGCACTCCACACCAGTAGTCCGTTCTTCAGGAGTGCTGTGTGGGAGGCCAGGTGAAAAGAGGTGGCTGTGTGACTTTGTGGAGACCATTTAGGTCTTCGAGCCTCACCTTTGTCACCTGACAATAATGAGAGCTAACTGCACCTCTTACTGTTTTCATCATACTACCAGCATTCCTCAAGCAAAAATTATACCTTCTATGGTTTTGCAGTAGACCACTCCCCATTGGTACTGCGAACAGCACTGGACACGTGGTAGATACTTGATATTGTTACTTAACTTGAAAGCGGTATTAAGAGGGAAAAAAAAGTAGCCAAGAGTGGAAACAATCAAGATGACCATCAACTGCTGGATAGCTGAAGAGCATGTGGTACATAGATGCGATGGAATGCTACTCAGTCCCGAAAAGAAATGAAACCCCATCGTCTGTGATGACAGCAATGGAACTAGAGAGCAACATGCTAAGCGAAAGAGAGAAGGCTGGCACAGAAAGACAAGCACCGCGTGACCTCAGTCACATGAAATCCCACTGATGCTGGGAGTAGAATAGTGGTGACCTGAGCCTGGGGACAGTGCAGGGGGAGGGATAGGAAAAGGTTGATCAGTGGGTACTGGCACCCTGCCACTAAGCAGGGTGACTACAGACAGCAAAGACAATGTGTCCACTCAGAAAGCAAAGGAAAGGGTTTTGAAGCCATAAAGACACAATAGCTGTTCAACCTAAACAATCAGCAGTGTGTGCTTGGATTGAAGCAGCATGTCACCTTATTATTAGGTACCATTTCTGTGATTTTTCTGTATCAATTAAAATAAATTTAATGTTTTTAAAAAAGAAAACACTACCACTCACACCAACTCAAATGCCAAGATGATAGCAGTAACCCCAACACACACACACACACACACACACACACGGCATAGGAAAACCCTCCATACTCTCAGAAATGCATCATGCTTAATATAATGTTGTGCTTCTCAACATCTTGAAACCTTAGTAACTTTCAAATTGTATTATGTATTAGTGCATTTCAATTTTACAAAATATGGCTTTCACTGTGGCATGTGCACACATGTGTACAACACATTTCAATCATTTCCCCTGTACCCCCTTTCCTTATTCCCCCCCCTTTCCTTATTCCCCCCTCCTATCTAACAGTCTCCCTTTGACTTGCATGTCACTTTTTTTCTTTTTGTGGTGCCATGTATTATGGAAAATAGGTGATAATTGTCTTTCCGTTTCTGACCTTTTTCTCTTAACATGGTGATCTCTGTCCTCATAACTTTTGAGCAATGGGCCTGAATTTTCATTTTTCCCTGGGTCCTACAAATCATGCAAATGATCTTGACCACATCTCCAAAAACCCACTCACACACATTTTCAGGATCTAATGAGAACCAGCTCTTCCAGGAGTTACTGCAGGTGGTGTACTCTGAGCTGAGGTGTCATTCAGGGACGCCACACTCACCTAACATGCATGAGGCCCTGGGTTCCCTCCCCAGCAACACACACACATACACACACACGCGTGAGCACACATGTGCATGCACACACACATTTATCACCTGGCCAAGAATGAGACTCCACATCATTCCAAAGAAAGTTCAGTGGTTCAACACTGAACTTAGGTTTGGGGCAATAAGTACCAAGCCCATTACTGTCACTCACGATGTCTTACTGGACCCAGAGTCAAATCAGCCTTGGAGATAAAAAACCAGCTTGCGTAAAAGAGAATCTACATAGAAAGCCCAAGGTAGTCTAACTCTTTTATTTCTTCCTACAAGTTCTATCTAAGCCTTCACCATGCACAAAGCCTCAGACGCAGATCATGGCATTGTTCAAAGAAAAAGGCTGTCTTGGTGCAGCTCTTTATCCACCGGAAAGCATGCCTGCATTCCTAAGAACTATGTATGAGATAAGCCCTTCAACAGTTCAGATACAGCAGAGATCTCTGCACAAAAAGGGCTTTAAAGAAGTGGAATTTCATCTGAGCCTGGGAGGAGCGGGACTAAGCAGCCTTTGAACAGGCAGTAGCATGAGTAAGGCCCCACAGTGGCCATGCACCACCTCTGCAGAGAGTGACCACTGAATCTGGGTGCAGTGGTGCACACCTAAAATCCCCGCACTCTGAGAGGCTAGGGCAGGAGGACCACAAATTTGATTCCAGCACGGGCAACTCAGCACCTAAACGAGAAGACCCTGTCTCAAAATTTTAAAGTGTGAAAAGATCTGGGAACATCATTCAGGCCCTGATTTCAATAGCCAGTTCTGCAAAAACAAAATTAGATAGGTAGATGATAGATAACAGACAGACAGATAGAAGGAATGACCATTGGGCCAGACAGAAATACCATGCAGGATGAAGCAAAAAATATAAAGAGTCAGGGCAGGGATACCCAGGGAGCTTTTCAGGCCAGCTGCAACAGTGGATCTGATCGTATGGGTCCTGAGGAAGCAGACCCACCCCGTGCCCGGTTCTAACAGGAGACAAAAGCCAGGAAGAATCACACTGCACAGCTGTGTGGCTCCAGGAGCCAGCCTCCCGCTTAACATGTACATGTGACTGTGTCCATACCTGCCACCTGGGCCCAGCCAAGGGCCACACAGCTCTCCCAGAAGGAGCGAACCCGAGGCAGCAAAGCCCAGCTCTGTGCTCCAGGGCTCACACCACCAGTCTGTTCCCAGCCTCTGCTGCCTTGCTCTGCTGTCCTGCTTGGGAGATTCAACCAAGCTCCTGCCAGGTAAGCCATGTCTGCTGGGGCTGCCCAATGGCCTCTTTCCATGTGTATATGGCACATTACAATTTGCAAAGCACTTCTCACAAAGATTATCTCATTTAACCCTCAAGAGCTTGGGGAGGTGGATTGCGGAGAGGCGATGCAGTGATACGGCTCAAAGCTGCAAGAATCCAACTCCAAATCCGCACATCTTCCTCCAGCCCAGAACAGAGACAGCCCAGTTATTTCTCTGCACCCCTAAGTCCTCATAGGTACAAGGGGAATAGTAATGACACCTCCATGCAGGACTGGGTAGTTTAATAAATGAGAAGCTCTGCAAATAATAAGTGACAGAGAGAGGCATGTGACTGCTGGGTGGATGCTAGCTCCTGTCATCCTTAGCATCCTTGTCCTATTAGTACTGTTCCTGTGGTTGTGTTGTGGCAGGCCAGCAAAAACAAACAAAAGAAGCAAACACAATTTGGCTTCTGCTCCCACAATGTGAAGTACAACATAAAAGCATCTTGGTCCTGGAAAACAGAAGTCATAGCACAAGAAGTATTTTTCATAATAGAACACTTTCAATGTCCCACAGCTGGCCTTTGAAGAACAGACCCATCTAGGGCCCCTGGAAGCCTCTAAATCCCAGTCCCATTCCCTATTTCCTCTTGCGTGCTACTACCTAAAAAATAAAAATGCAAAGTATGCCGATCAGACCTGGAAAAACCTCAGAGTACATTAGTTCAGTCCTCTTCTTTTAAAAATTCAGAACATGTCATTTCTCATGGAGCTAGACTAGACAATCCTAAAATTTATATAAAATCAGGAGACTCAGTATAGCAAAAGCAATCCTGGATAACAAAACCAAAGCAGGTAACATAACAATCCCAGACTTGAAATTATATTATGAAGCTACAGTGATTAAAACAGCATGGTCCTATGCAAAAACAGGCACATGGATCACTGAAACGAAGAAAAGAAGCAGAAACAGCCCCAGGAACATACGGCTATTTGATCTTTGACAAAGGAGCCAAAAACATACACTGAAGGAAAAATAGCTTCTTTAATAAGTAGCGCTGTGAAAATTGGATATCCAGATGCGGAAGACTGAGTCTAGACCTATAACACTTCCTGCTCTAAAATAAATTCAAATTGGAGCAAAGATCTAAATGCTAAACCAGAAATATTTAATATGCTAGAAGATAAAATAGTCCTGAGCAGAACCCAATAGCACAAGAACCAATACTGAGAATCAACAAATGGGGTTGTACCCCAAAATGTATAATAGGTATTGTGAAATAGGAAGAAAATGTTCAAATAGGGAGGGGAACAAGGAAAGGAAGGGGGAAGGAAAGCAGAAAAAATAAAATGAGAGGAAGGAAAACATGGAAACAAAGCTTTTGTAAATTGGAAGAGGAGGAGGAGCTGAAGGAATGGGTATGGAATGAGGGAAAAGGAATCAAGTTATGTCACGTACCTGGGCAAATGCTCTGTGATGAATGCGATTATAATGATGTATAGCTAAAATGTGTAAAATCTGATTTTTAAAAATGGGTCATATCAAACTGAAAAGCTTCTGTACAGCAAAGGAAACAACCTACAGAATGGAGGAAAAAAATTGTGAAAAAACAACCTACAGAATGGAGAACAAATTGCCAGCTGCTCCTCAGACAGAGGGCTAACATCAAGAACACATAAAGAACTCAAAAAAAATTAGAGCCTCCAAAATAAATGGCCCATTTGAAAAAAGAGCGGCAGAAATGAACAGACACATCTTAGAAGAAATACAAATAGCCAACAAATACGTAAAAAATGCTCATTGCCATTGGCTGTCAGAGAAACACAAATTTATACTACACTGAGATATCATCTTACCCAGAAAGAATAGTTTATCATCAAAAAATCTTACAATGAATACTGGCAAAGATGTGAAGAAAAAGGAACTCTACTACACTGCTGGTGGGAATGAAATTAGTACAACCACTGTGGAAACCAGAAACTAAAAACAGACACTACATTTGACTCTATCTCCCTTCTAGGTATCTTCCCAAAAGAGTAAAATTATGTTACAAAGATACACAAATGTCCCCATTTATAGCAGCCAACTGATAATAGCAATATTTTAGAAACAGTGAATATGTCCAGCAATAGGTGAATAGGTATTTCTCATGTATTTCTACACAAAAGAGTACTACACTGACATAAAAAAAAAGATAAATTCAAGGCATTCATAGGTAAATGGATGCAATTTGAGAACAGAATGCTAAGTGAATTCTGTCAGACACACAAGCTCAAATATCAGATGGTTTGTCTTATATGAGAAACACCAATAAAGAACAAAATAGAAGAGAGGTAAATAGGAAATAGGGATAAGTTCAAATCACCTCCCAAACTACAAATTCCACTGTTTTAAAAATGTTTCAATATGTATGCTAATTGGTTTCATTTATACTATTTTATTTTAGTTCACTGAAAAGAAAGATTCATTATTACGTTTGCTTCTTTTTTGCAAGAATCTTTTTTTTTTAATTTTAAAGAGGGTAAAACTAAACATAACGAAACAGAACAAAGTAGATCAGAAGAAAACAATGTAAGTGACACAGATTTCAAAGCAAGACAACAGGAGATCTGCCATGGCTACCATAATGTCTCTTGTTTCCTTCTAAATAGTTGTCCATATCTTCACACACAGTGAATTCATACAAAACAAAATAGCGTTAAACTGATCAGAACAGAGTGATGAAGGCATCACAGGCCTTCAAAACCAGACATCTTTGTTTTAATGTCTTACGCTGAGTAACAACTTTGAACAAAATGACATGCAATGTAATAAGTACTGTATCCTCTTATATTTGATTATGAAATTTTGCTTTATTTTCTTATTAAATCAATAAATCAATGAATAACATTCAGAAGGTGACGCCTGGACAAGAAGCAGCCAGAGTCACAGCGGAAGGACGGTGAGGAGCCGCCAGGACCGAGTACAGCTCTCCTGAGTCTTCTCATCTGGGTTTGATGCCATGGTTTGAGTTTCTTTTGTTTTTCCACACACCCTTAACATGTCTCTGCTTCCTGGCTTTAAAAAGGTACTGTGAGCTAGGCATGCTGGTGCACACCTGCTGTCCCAGCCCTCTGGGAGGCTGACAGGAAGAGGATCACAAGTTCAAGCCCCACCTGGTCAAATTTGTGACTTAGTGAGACCCTGCTTCAAAATGTAAAAAATGAAAGGGGCTGGGGATACGGTTCAACATGAAGGCCCTGGGTTCTACTCCCCTGCAATATACGTACATATATTCTAGTGAGGGCCTTTCTGAATGTGGTGGCAGACGTCAGCAGTGGTGAGGAACACAGGCCAAGGTGTCTTCTTAGGCTGAAGCCTTTCCTCCCTTAAGACTCAGGGGACCTAAATGTGTGGGGACGGGCTCTGCAGCACTCATGGCTGAGTGGGGCGAGGAGGCTACAGGGGGCAGAGATCAGAGAGCTGCTCCATCAAGACAGCCCTCCAGGAGCAGCCAGGGGCCCTGCCCTGCCCGGGGTACCTCTCCTGCCTCAGCATCCATGGAACTATCGAGCCTAAAATCTTTTTCTTGAGAAGAGGAGGGAGCTCTCCTTGAAAAATGTCATATTCCAGGGGCAGCACAGTAAGGGAGTCTCTGTCTCTGTCTCTGTCTCTCTCTCTCTCTCTCTCTCTCTCTGTCTAGCCTGAACTTCACAGTGGTCCTTTGGCCACTTACTACCAGACACTCCCCAGACTTCTGATGCTCTAGTGACACTGAACTTTTTATTGTCCCCCAAATATGTCACCTTGCTTAGTGTCCTTATGGTCTCATCCATGCCATTCCCCTACCAAGAACTTTTCCAGTGATCCCCGCCAAGCTCTGGTGAAAGGACTCCCACTCCTGCTCTTCCTGGAGCACCTCGGCCTCCCCTTAGAGCCCCCTCTCCAAGGCCGTTCTCTGAGATGACCCTCACCCTGCTGCAGCTCTTATATGATCCTCTACTGCTGATCCAAGGGGCTGAGTTCTGGACATAATGCTCCATGAACACAAATGTACCCATAGAAAGACAGTGAGACAAACCGAAAACAGGACTCTCCTCAGAAAACACAAGCCCAGGGGTCACCCTAATTGGAGTACTGCTCGTCCTCCATCCTTTGCTTCCTCTAGACAAACTCCCTCCATCGTCTGCGATGTGGGACTGGCCTCCACACACCCAGCACCAGCATAAAACACAACGCATCTGGCCGATCCGCAGACTGGTTCACTGGTTCGCACCATGCCATCAGGGTGAATAGGTCATGGCCGAGAGGATTTTAAAAGGAAAATGAAAGGAGGCAGAGGAAAGAGAGGCAGAAAAGGGAGACATTCTACCTTCTCCTCTTTTCTCAGTTTACTCCAACCCAGGACAACATGGTCCTTTGAATATTCTTATCCAGTTGTGCACCACTGATAACATTCTGTTGGGTGACAGACCACGAATACACAGACCCCATAAAAGTCCATCACTGACTGTCTTTGCAGCCACCTTGGCTGGTGCGTGAGGACCCTCTCCAGGGCCACCCTCAGACCTGTGTCTCAGAACTTCCCCCACCACTGAACAACAGTGACCCGATATGTCCTAGGAAGTTTGCTTTGAAGGCCAGAATACCTGCCCCACATCCTTCTCAGGGTCACAGAGAGACAGACAGACAGACAGACAGACAGACAGGCAGAGAGGAAGAAAAGCCAGCCAAAGGGCTGTCTGCAAATGAAAGCCAGAGACGATGCCAGGCTGAAGGCCAAGGAGGTTACGATGAGGGACTGAAGCCCCAGAGGCCGGGGGACCCCCTTGTGATCTAGAAGCCCATGGAACCTGGGGCCTCTTTGGCCTCAGCACCCCTGGCCCATCCCCTCCAGCTGCCCAGTTACAAATCTGAAAAGTACTGAAATGCTCCTGCTTAGGCGCCTCTTAATTAAGCACACACACACACACACACACACACACACACACAGAAGCGCCCCTGGGTTTTGTCTGTTGTACTTTTGTTCCCAAGTCTGTTTGTACTTATTCAGAAATTACATAATTAAAAAAATAATATTAAGCAAATGTGCACATCAGCCTGTCAAACCACGTGGGCCAACCTTCACCAGGGAAACCCAGTGACAGCCCCTTACTTGTTTTTAAGCACAAAATATGTCACACCTGGAAGTAATTAGCATAATTTTTACTAATTTATAGCTAATTACACAATTACTTTTCTACGAAAGGTTCTGGAAAGACACTTGAAGTAAGTTTCACCAAATCTAGTAGCAAGAAATTGCTTGAAAACATTTTGTTAGCTTCAAACATTTAGAAGGAGGGAGGGAGAACACCCAATAAAGTCATTCTTTCCTATTTCAGAGTGTTCAAATATGACAGGGATATAATTTCTCCAGTAATTCACAGTGCAGAATGGCTAAATGTCTTGCTAATGCAGCCCTATCAGAGGCCGTGCAAGGGAAGAACTCCAAAAGGAAGTGTTGGGGAGGACCCAGAAAGACCTGAAAGGCACTGCTTTGCTTCCTGCAATTGGTTTTTCACAAGCATGAAATGCTGAGATTGCCAAGACTGGTTCTCTCTCCAGAAATAAACCAGTCCCTTGACAGAAGGTGACCCCTGTCAGGTGTCTTCCTCAGCTTCCCCCAAAAAATGTGAGCTCAAAAAGTCTGTGATGGATTGGAGCCAATTGGCTCTGGACACCGAGCTCCAGGATGTCAGGGTCTGAGTGAGCTGCATTATTTAAATTTTGCACACAGAGATGAAAATGCTCCTCAATTCATTTGGCTAACATTTTTAAGCCCTTGCTCAGTGCCTTTTCTTCAGTGGGAAGATCTATAAAGAGAACCATCCCTCTGTCCCTAGTTATGCAGAGAAGGAAAAATATCAAGTAAACAGTGAGTATTTATTAAAAACTTGTTTAAGAAGAGAGAAACTAATATTAAAAAAAAAAAATTAAGCAGCTCCTGTCTTCAGGAAGCTGGCAGTGTGGAGACCAGAGCTGCACACAGGAAGCACATGGCCCGGCATAACATCAGCCCAAGTGGAGTGGCCTCCAATGGGCAGCCTGGGATACAAATGCTGCTGAAATAGCACATGGCAACTGGAAGCCAAGAGCCAAGGACATGGTCACAGAGTCCTACCCTTCATGGTGCCCTGCAGTGGAAGTCACATCATTTTGGTGAGAAAAGGATTCTGTCGGGCCCAAGAGAAGGACTGGGGGGAGAGAAGAAATGTGATGATAAGGTATCCCAAATTCCCCAGTGGGAAAAGAATGGTAAGGAATCAAGACCACCCTGGGAGCCATCAGTCCCTGGGTGGTACCCTGAAATCCTGAATTCTGGCCCATCTCTCTCTCAGGGTTGGATGAGAATAGAAGACAAGAAAACAAGGCCATCTGACTGTAGAAGGATGCATCTGAGGGCATCAGAACTGACTGGGAGGCAGAAAGCGTTGCTGCATGCATTCACAGCAGAGGTAACAGCCACATCAAGGCAAATTCTGGATAAAAAAATATATCTTAGAGGTGGTTATGGTTGGGGTTAACTATGTCCCTAGAAAGACCTAATGTGTTAAAGGCTTTGTTGCTGATGGGCTTTTGGAAAGTGTTCAGCTCCCTCAGTCTCCAACTTCATCAGCGGATTAGCCTGGAGCATTATTGGAACATGATGAAAATGGGAGGTGGGGCATAGTGAAGAGGAGTGGCTCTTGAGTGCAAGAAGTTAGACTCAGTCTTCAGCCCCTTCCACTCTGGTTCTCTTGCCTTCTCTGTGCTTCCTGGCAACTATGAGTTGAGCAGTTTCCCTCTACCACATCCATCTATGTGATGTTCTGTCTCACCACAGGCCTGAAAGCAATGGCACCAGCCAACCATGGACTGAAACCTCTGAAACTGTGAGCCAAAAGTAAACCTTTCCTCTTTACCTTGATTTTCTCAAGTATTTTGTCACAGCAACAGAAAGTCAAGCAATATCATATATTGCAATGATTTGTGCTCCTCTAGAAGGCCACAGTATATAAACAGATGTATTGTATATCTGTGGTGTTAAAATTTCATGTTGGGGTGATCAGGAAAAACTGAGAAGTCACCTGTGCTAGGCAGGAGTTGGCTGACGGGTGTGAAGAATGAATGTCAAGGTTAAGAAACACCGGGTTCTAGGAAACCTTCACCAAGTTCCTGAAAGGGCAGATTCACCTCCCAAGTGGTCCCACCTTCATCTCCTCACTTAGGGTGAGTCAGTCTTTTCCCCAGCAAGCTCAGTACCTAAACTTGTCTGTCCTGTTCAAGCCATCCCTGCACTGGTTTCCTGGTTTGCACTGTGGCTTTGCCCCCTGGGTTCTGGGTTCTGGGGACAGAAGCTGAGTGGTGCAGGGGGCAGCCCTGCCTCCTAGCACCTGGCATGCAGTGGCAGGCGCAAAGAATAAGAGCAAAGCTGAGCTGAGCTGCTATGCAGTCTCAGGTCCCATATAAAGAACCTGGCGAAGGTGGACATGAGGTACCTGGAAGGTGTCCAGTGTCTGCCAGGCTTACCTCAAGGCCACTGAGACGTTTTGGCAAAAGAATATCCCCTGCTTCCCACCAGAGAGCTATATTAATAGCTTACATTTGGCATATTTCTTTTCACTTTTTCAAATTACTTTCACAGCTGCCGTCATTTGACCCTTCCACAAATCCTGTGGGGCAGGTAGGCAGAGGAAGTCATTAACAATGGCCACTCCCCAAGGACTTCCTGATTCCACCAACAGGTAGGCAGGCGCTGAGCACCTGTGGCCTCAGTGCAGGACGAAGATGGCAAAGGGCCCTGGCCTTGCTTACAATGGCCAGGAGAGGGACAAAGACAGCTGATGGCTACCATCCTAATAGATGTCCAGAATTTTCTTTAAAATGAAGCCATGAGCAAGAGACACTTGTGCTCTGCAAAGTCCTCCCAGGAGGTGACAGACAGGACATGTGAGCCGGAGCTGGGCACAGACAGGGATCCAAAGCAAACCTGAGACTCCAGGGAGCCGATCATCCACCTGGCTCCCAACCCCCGCCCGCCACATTTCTAAGGACAGACTTGGATTCCACAGGAGGATATGGGGAATGTGTGTGTGTGTCACATCGCTGGCTTTGTAAACTCCAGAAGCAGCACCCCACAGGCAGGCAGTCGGAACTTGGAGCCAAAGCACCTTAAAGACAAGTGAAAACTAGGTGCACGCACCCTGCAGCCCTGGCGGGCACAGAAAGGAAGGAGCCTCCCTAAGGCACACGCTGGCCCCTCCCAGCCCTAGGTGGCCAACTGTCTGCCCCTTTGAACTGTGTTTATTATTCAATGGGGCATGATGAGACTGCGCTGAGATTTCAAAGTCAGCTGGCGGTTTCATTAGAAGCAATCAAGGAAGCTTTGGACAATTAGTGGGAAGGTTTTGACAGGAGAATGTGAACAATCCTGGTAGCTCTCACTAGCACCTAAGTCAGAGCATTTTTCTTTCTTCTTCTTCTTCTTCTTTTTTTTTCCCTGTCCTGAGACAGAAATTTAAATATTCATCCTTTCTCCTAGACGCCAACATCACAGGGGGCTCTAGTCAGCCACTTGCTCCCCGCGCGGGGTAGTGCTGCGTTTTTGCTCTGCGTCCCCTGCACCTTGGAAATTCTTCAGGACCTTACATGAGAACCACTGCCCTTTAACTCCACATGGCCCTCTGCTGTATGGTCAGGCTACACACTAAATCACAAGCTTGAGGGTGGCTAAAATGAGCTCAAAAGTCGGTCACAAAGGTCTGTGCACAGCCTGGCCTCTCAGAAGTGTGTCACGGGCTATGGGTTCCACTGTGACAGGCTCACTGGGCACCTGGGAGCAGCCGGTACAGGTAACAGTTTTTCTACCCCTTGCCACAAATCTATAAGGAAATCCATTTACAACTAAAGGAGCTGAAACCCGGGGTTTCTGTACAGAGGAAGGTCCCACAGCCGGAGTGACAGAGCTAGATCCAACTGAGAGCCACCTGACTGGAAACCTGGCATCATTGTACAACACGGTGGGACTCCTGCGTGTTCTCAGCCCCCACACTCGGGAGGCCAGCTGTGGAGAGGAACGCTTCCAGCAGGACCAGACTGGGGCCACCCCTGCAAGCACACAAGGACAAGTTGAAAGGATCTCCCTGAGCTGCCAAGGTGCTGCAGAGCCTGGAGGCCAGCCGAAGTGTCTCACTTAGGGAGGGCTACTGAGGTCCAGGGCCTCTGTGCTGTGTCCCCTTCACTGCCAGCCAGGATACACTCCGGAAGCATCCATTCTGGACTCACAGCCAGGACAGGGGCCAGGGCATCACAACACGGTAGGACCTTACCTTCACAGGGGTTGCCCCCTAGGTAAGAAAGTTGGCTTCCGGAACTGTTGAATTTTTTCATGCAACAAGGGTACATAGTAGAAGAGACAGTGGACTTGAAATCGTGAAACTAGAGTGTTGGTCCTGCCCTTGTAGTTAAACTGTCCGTGACACCCCCAAGTCACTTCTCTAACATAGACAGGTGGGGACAAGGAGAATTTGGTTTTCTGGCTCTGGAAGCCCATCATTTCAAGCTGCCTGGGGGTGGCATTTCCTTCCAGTGCTAATTTCAGGATAGATTAATCAGGAAGAGGAGTGGGAGCAGACAGAGAAACAGGGGCACAGCCAGATGGACAGAGACAGATCGAAGAAGGGGAAGCCACCTAGCCAGAGAAAGAAAGAACAGTCTGGTGGTGTGGAGAGAAAATTAGAGCCCCTGATGTAAGCAGACTCTTGCCAGTATTGCTGGAAACAAATAGTGACAGATTGCTAACATGTTACAGTGAAAATTACCAACACGATCAGACTTTTGCACCATAACCACCACCTCTTGTTATCCCATTAACAAAACTGAAAAGACGAAATTGCTAATAGGAGAAAGTGTTCATGTTATATTACAGCACTCCATCCTGCATGGAGACCACAGCCCAAGGACAAGCCAGGAGGCACCTGGAAATCCCCCAGGAGCCTGTTCGCCTTGGACAGATTTAGGGGAAGCCCCAGAGAGCTTCAGCCTCCCCCACCACACCCAGGAACACCTGCACATACCACCAGCTTGGCTGCCACTGCCTCTCAGGTGTCTGCTCACGTTGCTAAGCCAGACTGGGGCAAGCTGTCAGTCATTCCTTGGAACAGGAGCCAGTGACCTCTAAAAGTACGCAAAGTACACAAAGGGCCATCGGGGAGGGACAAGAGAGCAGCAGTGTGTCTGACTCTAGTGCTCAGATTCCAGGTCACTTCCATCTGCTTCTAGAACAGACTAACCCATGAGAGGTCATGGAGATTTACATACATCTTGTCCCTTCCGGCCCTGCCCTCTACAGCTAGGCCAGAAGGAGCCCAGATTCCTAACTCCATCAGCCACAGAGTACAGCCTGGCATCTCTACCCAAGAGGTGTGAGGGACAGGACACAGCCGCTTTTCGGAAGCAGGTACCAGGGGATTGGAGGAGGGTCTGTCCTCTTTCAGCTGTGGACAGATTTCCTGCCCAATCAACCATCATCCAGGGAGAGCAACGTTAAGAATTTACTTTAAACTCACCCTTCACTCAGAAAAACCCTCTGGTACTCCCAGTTCGTTTTTACCATGCGATAACAACTGGCTACACCAAGCCCCCCATTACCACACCAGAGATGGGGTCAGCTGCGGGTGGTATGCCCTGGTAGTCACTCAGAAAAGTAATTGAGCAAAGATTGTTCTGAGTAATTGAATGGCAAGGGCTTTTGTATACCAAACAGGGACTTGTCTTTGTCAAAAAAAAAAAAAGTCTTTACAAAGTATCCAAGTGCTGGGTGTCAGACAGGACAAGTTTTTTAATCATGTTAAAATGATTTATTTAAACGTCAAGCCATGTCACCTCACTTCCTTTCATTTTTCAAACTGTTTGTGTTTTTTCTGGATGATAAATTTATCTTCAGACAGCCTCAATATGACTAATTAACTTTGAAATATAAGAACCAGATGTGTGAGTCGGAGAGCTTTCTGAACTAATGCCAGGCGGGCTGGTGGGTTTTTTCCTTCCTTCTTCTTCTTCTTCCCTTGTCTCCCCCTCTCCCCCGCTTCTCCCCACGCTCCTCCCTGCCTGCTGCCCTGAAACTAACAAGCAGAGCTACATTGCAGAAATGGAGGCCCAGGGCTCCCGCTGGCAGGGAGCACCTACTGCTGCTGCTCTGGGCTCCTCACAGGGGCCTCCCCGGATCCGGGCCTCCCCATCAAGGAAGCCAGGACTGGCAGAGTTGTCTCTGGAGGAGAAGCTGGGAAGATTCTCCCTGCCCACCCTCCCCTACTTGAATCTTCAGTCTAATGCAGAGCAGGGAGCTGCCACAGCACGTCGGCGGTGTGTAACCAGTCACCCTGCCGTGATTTCTCCTGAGAAGATCCTCCCTGTGCTGTGCTCCTCAGGACTGTCTCCTCCTCCTGGTTCCCTTCTCATGAGCACCCAGGCACACGTACCGGAGAGGAACGGTGTGGGGAGGCCACCAGGGACCACAATCCTATACAGAGTGCGCCCCAGCAAAAGCTGTGTGTGTGTGTGTGCGCGCACGTCTGTGTATCTTTGGGTCTGTGTGTGTTTCACTCTCTGAGACAAGACTCAGAATAACTCAAAGTAACTCAAAATAATGTTAGGTGATAGCAGAAAAGAAAATCCACTTTTCATAGCGAGGTAAAAAGGATCTGAGTGAAAGATACAAGCTCAGTACCTCAATTTCCCCAACAGAAGTAGGCCAAGGTTACAGAGATCACAAGTATGAAAGTGCTATGAGCACTTTGGGAGACAATGGTGTACATCTGAAGGGATCATTATGGTAATTACCACCATTATTCTATCATCAGAACCATTACGGCGATGGTGCCTCTGATGTCTGAGACTCCTCACCTGGGATAGTCTCGTGTGCTTGCCTGGTCAGGAGAGTTGCTCACTGTGCCACGCCCCACCGGAACCATAAACAGGGACTTGACCCTTTCTCCTCTCCACAAGATGCCAGCAGTGTGGCCTCCTGGGTAGATGCACGCCGAATTCAGGACTCAGGCTCTGTGCTCTAGCAGAAGATGACTCAGCTACTATCACACCCCAAGCCCTTGTGTTGTTGAAGGGGATGGGCAAATAGTCCTGCATGGAAGACCCCTTCTGTCCACAGTACAGCCAGGCAGTGAGGGGTCTGGGAACAGCCGTCCCACCTGCCTCTCTAAACCAAAGCTTTGTCCAGGCCCTGGGAACAGGTGAGAATGTGTCAAGTGAGCAGACTTCGCAGAAACATCATTGGGAGGCCAGGCTGCCTGGGAGCCTCCCATTTCCCCTGCCCTGATCTTGGCCCCATTGCTTCTCCCAGATAGTTTCTTACTTTCAACAGTGTGTCACCTAATCCCTAGCAAAAAAAAGAATGTCACCCTTCAAAGACGTATTCACATTTTAGCAGGAGTTTCTGGAAAGTTATGAAGAAATGGGGCTGTGATCATGCAAAGGAACACAAGGGAGGCAGCAGGTGGGGTATAGAGAGCAGGCCTTGGGCTGCAGGGACAGTGGGCCAGGACTGGTGGGTGTGGCTGGGAAGGGGTCCCTGGGAACTGGCCTGGTATCCCCCCAATGCACCTCCCAAGAGAGAGGGAGAGAGCACCCAAACATCGGAGGGTGAGCCCCAGCACCTGCATTTGGGAGCATGCCCTGCTCTCTGAACACCACGGGAAGCCCTCTAGGACTTCCTGGAGTGAAGGGCGAGGCTGTGGGAACACTGAGAGCCGCAGCTTCCCCTGGTGTCTCCCCCATCCTGGGTAAATGCACAAGTGAACAGACAGTCCACTACTCTGGGCAAGGCTCCCCGCCATCATTTTCTCTCCACCTCAGCAGCACTAACCCCTGACCCCTCATCTGACTCCCAAGGGAACCTTCCTGGAACACCAAATGTCCCTGGCCACCACGACCCCTGCAGTCCACTTACCAGATGTAGCTGAACCCCACATCCTGGTCCTTAGTCCCACACTGCCCTGAGTCCACCCCGGGAAAGAAATCCAGATCATTTTCTTACTATTAATAACATTTCCTGCTATGTCAAACTAAGATAATTACGGAGCTCACCAAATCACAGGCTCTAGACTAACGGAAGGCCGGGGAACGAGAGAGTCTGGAAAGTGTGGGAAGCACACAGACAGAAAAGTGAGCCCTAGGTCCCTCAGGACTGCTGTGGGGACCCTTTCTCCCATCACTCTGGAGCAGGGCAGGCCTTTTTCCAAAGGCTGGCACCTGATTTCAGCTTTTTCTGGCTGGGACAAAGAGATTGCATTTATGGGTAGGAAGGTGCTCCCTTAGATGTGGCCTTACCAGCCCATCCTGGGACATCCATCTGACTCCACAAACCCACCCAGCACTGCTGAAACCAGAGGGCCCAGGCTGGCTCTGAGGCCAGGCAAGCACCCCTCACCTTTCGCCACTAAGTGAACATAACAAGCAAAGAAACTTGACACTGTAGCCGGCAGGAGCCAGCATTTGGGAGCTGTCAGACTTGATGTCTCAGAGACCCGGATCCGAAAGCCCATCCCCCTGTACAGCTTGAGATATTTAATAAAGTAAAGCCCTCAGGATCAAGGGGCTGAAGCCCTCCCATTCCTTTCTGCAGCTCACACGAAGTGCTTTCAAGCCTGCCTCAAGTCTGTCTCTCTCTCCAGAAAGCCTTTCATGCCGCCTTGCCAGACTGACATTTTGACAAGTTGCCACGAGTGACATCTGATTTGTACAAATTTCAAGACTAATAAATCTACCTGTCAAAGCGGAAACTTTAAAAGGAGCTAAGCCCAGCGGGTATAGTTTAACAGAACTCAAGTTGATGAAACTGTAGGATGGAGAAATTATATCTGTCACAATCCACCCACATTAGTTCTGCAGAAATGTTGGCAACTGAAACAAACGTCTTTCATGGGTGTTGCCAAAAAAAAATTAAAAATTAAAAAAAAATTTTAATCCGAAAAAGAGATTGTTAATACCCCGAGTAACAAGTAACAGTTCTATTTGTAAACTAACAAATTTTATTTATTTAATTTTTAATTTCATTGCATTTAATTCATGTTAGGAGTAGCTCTCCTCCTTCCTCCTTAGCTGTCTTGCTAGAATCCAGACTTTCCGCTCAAGCTGGGGCCCATCAATCACTCTGAGGCTCCCCCGCTTGCTGGCACAGTGAGAGGACACAGGCCAGACCCTGAGGCAGGACTCCTGCCCACAGTCCCATGTCCCGGGGCCCCTGTGGCACCCTGCTCCAGAAAGGCTTCCCCACAGCCCCTCAACTCTCACCTGGAGCCCCAAACCTGGCCCATTCTGTGCACATCTGTAGGATTTTTGTGGTGGATGTTATGGGGACATTGGAGTGGGGGCAGGCGACCAAAGGGAGAATTTCTAATCCTGGTGAACTTTTTATCTGACTTTTACCTTATCTTCTCTTTCTGTCTCTGAGAGGTGAGAAGCCTACTTGGGTTCACTTCCTCCTGTCAGTAATGTTGGAGAAGCTAGAAGTCACCAAGCAGAGGGAGAAACCAGGGGGGCAGAGAGGCGGGCCTTCTCAGCATTTCATACACTCAGAAAATCAAACAATGGTACAAAGTCTGAAAGAAACCCCTTGTCCCCTGTGCCACCCCAAAGTCAGGAGGAGGACACAGCTACAGCATCACCTGCTAACAATGGGCTCCCTGGGCCCCTGGAAGTGAGCTGGTACAAGCCAGAACCTTCAAGGAAACACTCTACTGCTTTGGCTCCTGGGAGTTCCAAATGGGATCTCATTTGCCCTCTTACTCATGCAGTTAAGAAGCAAGTAGAAGGGGACAAAAAAAATCTTTCTCCTCCTGTTCAGGGCACTTGGGATCACCAGCCGGCTGACTGTGAAACCTAGCACTTCAGCTAAGAGATCATGCAGTCCTCACTCTCCCTCCCCACACAGGCTGCTTCCTCCCTCTAATTCAGGAGCTTCTGCTTAATTTTGACTTGCCTAGGACCAGTTTAGAAGCTAACACCTTCTCTTCTGTTTCTTGGAGTGCTCTAGGGACTCAGGATATGCAAATGGTGTTAACAAGAGTAACACTGGGGATGGTGACAATGACTCAGGGAGGTGTGGGGGGGGGGTCTCCTATGACAACTGAAGACAAGCCCAGAGACCCAGAGCAGCTGTCTTTTACATTCAGGAGCATAATGACGATCTCTTTGCAGCAAACTGGGGTCACCACTATTTCTGCCCAAGTTCACATTTTCTCCTGTCAATTAAACATTTGTTAAGCAGACTTCATGTCCAAGACACCGTGCTCAACACCATATGAATTACAGAGAAGTGTAAAACATGATCTTGTCCTAAAAGACTTTACAGTCCATATGGGGCGTTGAAACCGTGATATAAACAAGACAACAGGGAACAAAGTAGATCCTGATGGAGAACAAAGTGAGTTCAAGTACAAAACGAAGGCCCCATAACTGATCCAGCCCTGCCACCCAGCAGCCAGGGGACCTCACCAAGATCAGTTCTTCTGTTAAATGAAACAGGGGCCCAAAGAGGCCAAAGACCTCTGCATTTTCTGTGAGTTTCTGAAAGAAGATGCTGGGAGGTTTTACACTCAAGAGATTCTCAGAAACTGTAAACATTTCTACATTTGCTACAGTTCTACTGTCGCCGTGGGCTGGGCTAAGCAGGCCTGTCTTCCCCAGCCAAGTCAAGTTAGGATCCAGCACAGAACAGAGCTCACGAATGAGCGAAGCAGCAAAGACACAAGTCAGGCTCGGAAGCCAGAAGCCGGACACCAGACACCAGGTGGGACTCAGCCGCACCCTGAGCTCCCTCTGTCTCTGCCACCTGCAGGCTGAACTGCTGCTCCCAACAGCTCGCTGCCCTACAGGGAGCCGTGGGCTTCCCTGCTGACTGTAGAAACAGGCAAACCAGCCACAGCAGACTGCAGAGGTGAGAACAGCAAGCAGCACCCCACAGGGAAGCTCCAATATTACTTTTCCAGACAGGGCGGGGCAAAATCACAAATGGGGCCAGCACATGTTGCAAGTGGGAGACCCCAAAACCACCAGGTGGAAATCCATCAGCAAGACCCCATGTCTTTGTAGCAAACTGGGGTCACCACTATTTCTGACCAAGTCCACATTTTCTCCTGTCAATTAAACATTTGTTAAGCAGACTTCATGTCCAAGACACTGTGTTCAATACCATATGAATTACAGAGAAGTAATTACAGAAAGGCCACTTCCCCCAGGGAAAGCCAGGGAACAGCAGGCTCACCCTGCCTAGAACTTGGAGTTCTGAGAGGCAGGCAGGGCCATGTGGCAAGGGAGAGGGTCCAGGGTGCCAGGGGTGTGCCAGGGGTCACGCGGCAGACACACGGGGTGGAGAGGGGGACCTGGTATCCTGATAACATAGGATTCAGTGTCTGGCACAAGTCACCACTAGCGCAGCCTCCAACACATTTGATTCACACTTGGGTCAAAGGAGCGATCTATGGAGGCGGTTATCAGAAAATCAAAGCTCAGAGAGGGAGGGTGTGCGATACAACCACACAGCCAGCAGAAAATTTAGAAGATGCTGGATTGTATTTTTCTTCAAAATGATTATTTTTCTTTTCCTTTAGCAAGATGGTCCTTCCAGGGAAAGTGTCAATTATACCAAATATGACCAATAAAAAAAACTGAAAGGCTTTTCCTAAAATAAATATTTCACTTTCATTGTTGTTAATTGGACTGGCACTCTCTAACTATCAAAGTTTCTTGCCTAACAAACTGGAGGTGTCTGCCTTACAGCAGGAACCCCGACAATGGGAGACAAAGCAGTGAGCCAGGCCAGGCTGTAGAGAGGTGAGTGAGGTGAGGCTGCACAAGGCCAAGGTCACAGCCCACAGCCGGCCCTGGGGGCTGCAGGCCTGAGCAGCTGCCGCTCTGCAGACACCAGGCCTAGCTTCTAACACCTCTCTCCCCGGTGCTGTTTCCTTAGCCCAGTGCCCCCTCTGGCCCCATTACCTACTCGGCAGGAGAACTGCAGTTAGGAAGGAGGCCTGAGGCCCATCTCTTTCTATGACCTCCAGGCAGCATTTTGGGTTTTGCAACCAAAGAGAAAAGAAAAAGGGAAAGGAAAAAAGAAATCTTGAACTGTTTTTCAAATGTTCTGGGTCTTGGCAAACCCCAAAATGCCTTTTGCCAAATGCTTTTCCCTTAATTTTTAACCCTCGGGTGTATTTCCAGAACAATCCAATCCATCTGCTTCTCATTCATTCACACTTAACTCATTGGGAGCTGTGGTGTAAGGGACAGTTTGACGTCCCCAAGATCCCGGGAAAGGGGTTCTTCTTCTCCCTTTGGACCTGAGAGAGGCATCTTGCCAGCCAGGCCTAGTGTGCAAACCCGAAAAAATAGCCTGGCTTGAGTCCCCAAGGCCCCAAGAAGAAATGGGCCTCTCTGGTGTCCCCACCCGTCATGCACCCTGCACTGCTCTCCCCTTTACATCATCTCACTATCTCCGCATTACTGTCATCAAGGGTTATAATAAATGGCCACATGTGAGTGTCACAGGCTTTACCTCATATTCCACACTGCAGACTCATCCGATGAGGCCTTCAACAAACACTCCCAGCCAGCAGAGAGTTTCCAGCAGGGACTTGGGACGGGGGATACAGGAAAGAGGACATGCATCCAAACGCTGGTTCCACCTCATCTTGCCTTCTGCAATGACAAGAGCTCCTGGAGAAAGCCCAAAAGAGGGAGGAGTGGGGAGCAGGGTGGTTTCTAAGGATAGAAAGCAAGGCTGGGGACAGGAAGGCAGCCCAGCCAGAGGGGGAGAAAGAGAGAGACAGAGAGACAGAGAGAGAGGATGACAGAATTGAGGCATAAACCATGGGCCAGTCTGCGCCGCAAACTTCTGCTGCATCCAAGGATTTCTGCACCTTCCTGCACCCTTTCCTGAAGATACTCTTTCCTCCCATCTCCCATTTTTTCATAATCATCATTCACAAAACCATATTTTATTTTTAAAAACTACAAAATACATCTATTATCTATTTGGCCCTACCATTTGCTGAGAAGCAAAGGGACCCAGGGAAAGGCAGACAAAGTGGCCTTCCCTGGAGGACTCTGCAGCCCACCTGGGGACGCATTGCTTTCCATGAGCAGAGAAGCTGTTGGCCAAATGAGCAGGCGCAGGGAAAGCACAAGCAGTGAAAGAAACAGACTGAGAGCGGTTAATGAAAGACACGTCGCCATCAGTCTCCCTCAGCATCCTCCCCCTCACTTGGAACTCACATATTCGATGGCCCTTGCCACTTTCTGAAGCAGTTCTAGAATTCCTCTTTCATGAGTGTCTTTACAAGGTGTGAAAATTACAGTAAATACTGCTGTCGGGTTCCGTCCAATGGAAAGGCAGGCTCGTAAAAAGAAAATTACACTGTGTCCTCATCCACCTTATTCACTGGATCTGGCACCAGTGACTAGTTCTGGCTCTACCCCAAAGTCAAAATGACCATAAAAAAAAATGTTTCAAGTCAATTCAGGACATCAAGGCACCGGGACAATACAACCAAAGACGCTCATTAAGCAGACTTCCAGAACTGCTTCAGAAAGCGGCGTGGATAGTAAGCATGCTTGAAGTGAGGGGGAATAAATACTGTGAGGGGAATGAATGGCAACATGTCTTTCACTGTCTTAAATTCTTTTATTTAAACCTTCCCCATTTTTTTTCTATCACACCTTGTTGAAGCTGTCCACCAAGGGGAGAGCTCATGCACAGGACCAGTTGGGAACAACTTCCCAGAGAGGCTGATCCTCAAGCAGACAGGCCAGGAAGCCTGCACTGGGCTAGAGGTCGAGGAAGAGGGAGGAAGCCTCAGGAAAGAGCATAGCACACTTGCAGGGCACGTAGCCGTGTAGAGGGACAGAGGCAAAGAGATGGAAGAACAGGCTGGCTGCAAGTCCCTTCTGACACCTGACATTCAGTTGCCATTGTGAGAGCCATAAGAGGTGGGATTTTAGGAGGAGATTAGTTCACACACAGATTAACATCACTAGCACAAGTGTAGGTTCGTTCTCTCGGGAGCGGCTCAGTGTAGAAGGAAGAGTTTGGCTTGATTTTCTCCATCTTGCATGCTCTCCTGCCCTATGCCTTCTGTCTAATTCATAAGCTGCCAGCTCTGTGTGCCTGGACTTTCCAGCCTATAGAACAGAGAATGAAATGGCCTTCTTTTGTAGGTTCGTTACCCAGCCTCAGGTAGTCTGCTGTAGCAACAGAAAACAGACTATTATTATCATCGTTTTTTACTGATAAAGAACTGGGGTTGAGACGGTTTATTTTATCCCAAATCCATAAAGAGAACTAGTGGGGACTCTGGGATGTAACCACAGTGCCCTGCTGTTTTTGCTTCCACTAATTCCCCAAATCCTGCCTCCATTCTGCTCTTATCACTGCCCCTCCCTCACCTGCCTTAATCCACCCTGAAATGCCTGCTGTCAACCCACACCTGCCTAAATCCAAACCCAGCTTCAACTTCCCCCAGAAACCTCCTAATCACAGGGGCTTCTGCAGACCTTCCACTATCCCACCTTCTTTGAGAGCCACTAGGGTCACCATCACGTACCCCAACATCCCATTACACTGCTCACTCTCTGTAGACTTGGTCAGGTCCTTGTTCACGGATTTCCTGGCCCCGGGGCTTGGCGCTGCTGTGGAGTCTAAGCCCCAGCCTTGCCCCTTCAGTAGTTCTGTAGCCTTGGGCAGATTACTCAACCTCTTTAAGTGTGTTTCCTTAGCTGTCAGTTGGAGATAAAAGGGTTATTGTCAAGATTAGACAAGAACATGCTTGGCACATAAAAGGCATTGGTATAATTACAGTTGCTTTTTATTAATAGTCTCATGACAGAGGATGCATGGTCAAAGCTCAGATGCAATGAGCACTCAAGGAATATTCTCAGACTTGATTCCTTGAGCATTTTGAAGGCTGTAGACAACAGTTCGGTATTCAGTTCTCACAGTCTTAAAATTATTACAATTACCTTGTTGCATTTAAAGCAAGTCTGTGAATGAGGAGACACTGCCATGGTAAGCATCACACAGGAGATCTCCAAACCAGGGCAGGAGCCAGAGGCAGGCCTGCCACCCACAGCACAGAGCGAGTCACACCCAGCGCCCCTTGGGAGAGGAAGCCCCTGCTCCTCTCCTGGGGGTGCAGTGGGGGGAATGTGAGCCCCAGGCAGACAACTCCCCAGCCTGACCAGTCCTATCAGGTCAGCTCTGTGCAAAGAGATGTGGAGTGAGGAAGAGAAGCGGGTGAGGCTTCAGACTGCAAGTCTGTTCTAGGTGAGGAGTGGAACTCGGTGGCTGAGCAAGCACTCACCTAGTACACGCAAGGCCCCGGGCTTCTATCCCCAGCAATGCAAAAACTAATCATTGGAAGTTTGGCCACATTTCCTTTCAGTGCTGTTTCCACCTATCAGTCTCACTAAGCACTCTACATTCTGCCCACAGAAGACCACTGCCCCAGCCCCCTTTGGCAATGCAGAGGCACTAGGCTGTCTCTCTCCTCCTCCTCCACAGCCCCATCAAAGCCAGCTGCCCACCAGCTGCCCCTAGAGGTACTGGCTGTGTGGCTGGTGAGGGAGTTCGTTTTTGTTGCTTTTTTTGAGACAGGGTCTGGCTATGTAACCCAGGCTGGCCTTGAAGTCGTGGTAATCCTCCTGCCCCAACCTCTAGACTGCTGGAATTACAGGTGTGCACCAACATGCCCATCAAAGACTGATGACTTTTTAAGCACTTACAACAAAGGAAGGAAGAGCCTTAACCATACTCCTCCCACAAAAATAAGGTAAAATAAAATTATCGATGTGGAAAAGCAATGGGGAAAATTTTTGTAGAGACAGAAGGCTGATATTTCTGTGACAGGTATCTAAAACAATACCTACTCTTGGTTGTATTTTTTTTTTAACATACACATTTTAGCAAAAAGCAAAAAGAGACTTCTACATGGGACAAACCTGGGGACAGAAACAAAGCAAAAGGTCCATGGTGGAGTCCTGGCAGTGAAGAGCCAGGGCAGGCAGCAGAGGAGCTGAAGGAACATGGAAGAGGCACAAGCAAGACAGGGCAAGAAGGCGCCCAGTGCCACATCCCCCGGAGCCCCAGCCTGCAGGTGACACTGTACAGGTGACCCTTAGGAACAAGCACCAGGCTCAGAGGCAGTTGGGCAGCTGGCCCAAGCCCCGCACACCAGGACCAGCAGGGCTGGCTGCATAGAGAGGGGAGAGGGGAACGCAAGAATGGGGAAGGCAGCCTCTGCAGGTGACCCTGCCCACAGGACTGCAAAAAGTGCCCTGGAGCAGGTGGCCTGGTGCCCACTCCCCAAGTAGGGCAGTAAGTAGCAGACACCTCTGCTTCTTCTGTGGTCCCCGCACCCCACCCCTGTTTGAATGTGGTGGCCTTCCCGGAAGGCACACTGCCCTGCTGGTGCTACCCTGCTGACCTGAGGGGAGCTAGCAGTGAGGACAATTGCCATTTGTTATGTCCAGTGAATGACTTACTGACCACAGCCCTGGCAATCTCTCTAATGGGGATTTAAGGCCCCCACTCTCAAGCACACACAGACTCCAAGGAAGGGTGGCAGGAGGAGTCAAACCCCAAGCATGTCTCAGGCTTTCAAACTGCACAGGCTGTGTGCTTGGGGAAATGTCACTGCTTGGCTGAGAACATGCGTAGCACTGGCAGGCAGGGAGAGGCAGAGAGCAGGAACTGAATTTAGGAGTGACTGGAAGGTCGACAAGAGAGGAGAGCCAAAGTGCGGGGTATATGCATCGCAATGAGGAAGGCAGTGAGCCTGGCTCACACCCCCAGCATCCCAGAGCCGCTGGGCTTTGAGAAGAAATAGTGCATCCATGCTCTCGCTGCAGAATGAGACCACCTCCCTACTCCTGAGTAGGCTCCTCCCTGCTTCTGAGCAGTATGCCTGCAGAGCCCCACTCGGAACATCACTCTGCCACCTCCAATGACGCCAACCCCTTTGCACACCTATACACACATACACCTGCACACTCACACGAGACCTCCTCAACCTCCAAGACTTGCTCCTGTCTCCTTCTGCATGCAAGTGTCTTCCTGTCCAACAATACTGGTCTTCATCTTCTTACCATTTAGGGCTCCCCCCAACTCCCCAGAATTCCTGATACTTTGAACCAAGTGTGATGTAGCTTTTGATGTCATCTTAGTTGGTTTTCTAGTGACTGAGACAAAGTACTCCACACCTAAAATTAAAAGAGGAAAGGTTTATTTGGTTCACAGTTTGTGTTGGTTTCAGTCTATAATCAGCTGGATCCAAGGCAGGGTGGTATTGCAGAGAAGCATCACCTAGGAGAAACCATGTCAGGCGGAAGCCAGCGAAAGCAAGCAAGTGACCAGCAGCAAACACAGCAGCTCTTTTTGTTCCTGATGTCTGATCCAGGCTACCCTTTGGGTGGGTAGCACTCACACCCTTAATCCTCTCATGGGTGAATCAATCCCAGCATCACATCCTTGATCCCAACAGCGCTCCCCCTAGCTCCAGTCACCTCCAAAAAGCCCCACTGATGACTGTGTGAGGCTTTCGGGGGACATCAAGACCCAAGCTATAACAGATTTTAATCTGTGCTCATCATTTCTGGAGGCTGAGGACACTTTATTTTTCCCACTAACAGTGGCCTCCCCCGAAATCAGGGACACTGCCACTTGCTCCTCCTGTGCCAACCTCCATGTCCAGCACACGACTCAGCATAGCCATGAGTGTGGGGCTGACTTGACTGTGAACTTTGTTTTCCGGCCCAGACACCACAGACTTGCATGACTGGAGAGAGTCTAGGGCCCTGGAAGATGCCCACCCCTCCCTCCTCCTCTCTTGGGATCAAAGGTTTTTGTCCATGTATTTCTTTCCCCACCCAAAGCTGTTTCATAAAGAGGCCCTTCCTTTCCAGTCTGGTCAAATTGAAAACTTCTTTGCCTAAAGCTTCCTCACATCTGGTGGCCCAGAGTTGCCATTTTATATCAAAAGATGTCAAAAGCTCTCTATATATATATATATATATTAAAAAAACAGCACACATATGGGATTAGAGCAGCATAATTTAACTCACTTAACTATGATAAAGTCTGGTTAGAGAGACTATAGCTATTTACCCAAGAAATAAATATCTCTGAGCTCTGACTAGGCCGGGAGGAAGGCGAGACTTGCCTGGCAATTTTATTATCTTGCAAGGGAAAAAAGGAGAGGAGAAAAGGGGAAATAAAATATGAAAGGTGATAATCTCTAAAGTTGGGATCACTCTCATGGTGTAGCCCAAGGAATGAAAGACAACCACTCTCACAGGCTCCCCGAGACAGAGCTGGCCTGCTCAAATCCGGGGCCAGCCCCTGTTGCCTTGGTGACACAAGAGTCAAGGGGCCACCTCCAGGGTACCATGGGGAGAGAAATGTTCCAGGCAAAGAAAAATGGGGGTGTTTCCAGGAAAAGAAATGGGCAGCATCAGAAGGCTGTCTTGTCTCCTCTCTACCAGAATATATATTTTATGTTTAGACTCCAATAACCAGAGCAAACTTCTAAACTCTAAAAGAGGAATTCTCAGTGGTGGGCAAGATGGTAGGGCGGGTAATGAGCATATCATCCGAAGAGAAATCAGAAGTAAGGAGGAACATGAAGTTTGAAAAATAATACTTTGTGATTTGCATTAAAGATTTTAAAAATGCTTTTGGACTATTAATTGCAGCAAGTAATGCCCAATAAAATCTCCTTAGATGATATGACGTGAACTTCTGTTTTAAAGAAAAAAAGCTTAGAAAACACTAATTCTAGACTATCTTCCCCATTTCACAGGAAACTGAGACCCAGAGAAGGAAAGTGACTTGCACAAGATCACACAATTGCTTTTTAATCAAACTGGGAAGAGAAACAAAATTACAGATATCTGCATTATAGCAGAATTAATCTTCTTAGCCCATTTCACCTTTTGGGGGCTGGCATGACAAAGAGCTTCACCCCAGGGTGCCACTCCTGGCCCCAGCCTGGGGTTCTGGCCACCTAAGCACAGCCCAAAGGCAGAGCCCTCCAACGAGGTGTCATAGCATCGTGTGGAAAACCGTGATCTCTCACAGACTGGATTTGTTGCCTGGGTGACTCAGAAAACTACTTAACCTGTCAGAGCCTCCATGAAGTGGGTTTTGTGATGGTAAATTTTGATCCTTGATTGTCCCCTTGATCGGACTGGGACACAGGCAGGGAATTAGTGGAGCACACTTCTAGACATGTGTGATGTGAGTGCATTTCCAGACAGAACTGGTGTGTACAAGGCTGGCATGTACATGGATGTGGTGGCATCCAGTGGGATGCAGCCAGGACAGAATGCCAGCAGAAGAAGGAAGGGGCCCATTGCCACAGCTCTGGCTCTCCGGGTGAGCAGGTTTCCTCTGCCCCATCTGCCACACGATGTTCCACCTCGCCACAGGCCTGATGCCAACGGAGCCAGCTGGCAACAGTGTGAAACCATGAGCCAAGATAAATCTTTCCTCCTTTACACTGTTTTCCTCAGGTATTTTGTCACAGTGACAGGAAACTAACACTGATACCCACCTGGCAAGGCTACCACAGAGAACAGTCAGGCACAAATGAAACTAATATGCTTGCTATTTAGAAAACAGCTCATTATTTCTCGCTTCTCTAGCATCATTCCTGAGTCCTTGACACTACAAAATATCAACAAGACCTCCTGAGATCATCTAATGCTTATTTGATAAGAAAACCAAAGTAGGCCAGGCATGGCATAATCTCAGTACTCGGGTGGCCAAGACAAGAGTTTAAGGCCAGCCTGGGCTGCAGAGTGAGTTCAGGATCAGCCTGAACTACAATAGGGAGATCCTGTCTCAAAACACTACAAAAACAAAAAAAGAAAAGGAAAAGAAAACCAAGAGTCACTGAGAAGAGCCCCAGTTCAACGCTCTGGCCCTGACAACATGCTCAGTGGGGGTGAGGGGTGGCAGTGACTAGAAGATCTCACTGCTCTGCTCTGAACCTGCTGCCGGGTACTCGCTCAACCTCTCACCCGAAGTTTGTAGGGAAATCACAAAATCTGTGTCTGCTTTCACAGATTCTCTGCTGGGGGTCCTTTTAAGGCCCCTCTTACAGAAATTGCCCTGGGGTCTTAACCTTCTCAGCAGTTCTCTTCCTGGTCTCCTAAAGAAAGAGCTTGAGCAAATAATAATGAAATTTAAGCAAAACATAAGGAAAGTTTCCCTAATGAGTCATTGGTTGAAACTAATAGAGATTTGAATCTTTTTCTTGTGCCACCCAAAGTTAGTGACTTAAAACAATAAATCCTACTACCTTGTACTTTCAGAGACCACGAGTCTGAATGGTTTTCACAAGGCTCGAATCAAGGTAGAGGCAGAGTCAAGTCCCTCTCTGGAGGCCCTGGGACAAGCTGCTTCCCTGATTTTTCCAGCCCACATTCATCTTCAAAGCCAGTGAGGGGCAGTCAAGTTTACATGAGGCCATTGACCCTGGGCCCCTGATTGCCTTGTTTTACTTACAAGGATCCCTGTGATGAGATAGAACCCATGACATAATCCTGGTCCTTGTCCCTTCTCAAGAGCTGCTGACTGGCTGGAGTCCACCTGCGTCCTTAATTCCCTCACCTGCGTGACCATGTAACACCATGTCTTTCAGGTTCCAGAGACTAAGGCGTGGACATCTTCAGGGAGCCATTGTTCTGCCTACCTCTTACCCAGACCTCGTCCTTCTTTCGCCTGTCACCAACAGAGATGCCGCTGGCGGATCAGAGTAGTCGTTTCTGCCTCAGATCCCAGCTCCAATTCCTGTTGAACAAAACCCTTCTGCAGTCACCATGAGTTAATGGGCCCTGGCTTAGGTGGGAAATCTGTTCACTGGCCCTGACTATACGTGGTGAACTCTGGACTGGGGCAGAGTTGCCCATGAAATGTTCATCTCAGGTGTTGGTGGTCCCAGCCAAAGGCAGAGATTCACAGAACATTTTTCTCCCATCCAATTTCTGACATCAAAGTGACTCCACTAGCCACATGGGCCCTCGCTATGGGTCACTGTGGACAGCAGGAATTTCCCCTGGTCAGCTGTTCTTGGGATTTTCTGAGCACTGTTCTTGCTCTGCCTACAGAGCCCTTTTCCTCAGAGAGGACACGCTGTCTTCCCTGAGGCACCCTAACTGCTGCCTCCAGGAGAGAGAACGGCACTGCCAGGCCACCCAGCAGACCAGCTGGAAAACCATGTCTGTCACACTTTGCCCTAGAGGGCAAAAGCCAAATGTGTCTGACAACTGTCATGTGGTCCACAGCATCATCATGCCTGCCTGGAGTGAGGTGCCAGCTGCCTCTGTTCAGATGCACCAAACGCCTGGCTCAGACATGAACCCAGGGTCAGAGAAATAAAGGGGAGATAAGTAAAGGTCCCAATAAAGGGAAAGCATGGCTGTGTCCCTTGAACAATGTCCCAGCTCTCCTGTGACCTGGATATAGAGTTGGGACAAGTCAATTCCCTGTGAGCCCTTGTTTCATTGAGCCTAAAAAAGAAATGCAAAGCAAGCTTCATTCTAGGATTCCTTAAAACCTCTATAACAAACAGTGCCGGCTGCCACAGCCTGGAGGGATTCCAAAAAGAAGTAAGGAGAACAGGGCTGGGCCTCAGAGCTGTGGGTTACAGGGCTGCTCAGCAAGGCAAGAGAAGACAACCAACCTCATGTGGTCAGTCCCCCAGGCCATGGCCCCGGAGGTCTAATCCCATGGGGCTTACCTTCCGCAGGCTCATACGGGTCTCTAGAACGTCCACATTTCTACAATATCTGGGGCAGGGTGTGCAGCTCCTCCACACATGGCCAGTTTTATGGCCACCCACCACTTTTTCCCCTTGCCTTGCTCCAAGTCCCCTAGCAGGACACAGGGCACAGCCCCCAGCTGCTGGCTGCTGCTGTCCCTGCCACCTCAGAGGTACTGGAAGCCAAAACGCTGCAGGTTCTGCAGCACGATGGAGGAGGGGGCCTCTCTCCCTTTGAGAGTGACTCTCAAAATGAGTCCCTGAGCTTATTCCCTGGAGACTGCTCAGCACTTAAGTATGCTTTCTATTTTATGTGTAGCTTTTTGATTTGCTTTTGCTTTTGCATTTGTTTCACTCTCCACAGGTCTCCTAAGACCTCCAACAGGGGCTGAGTCATGGGACAAATCCAGCAATGGGCCATTCACAGGGCCATACTCTGAACTGCTCTCTTGCTGTCACAATCAGAGCTTGGTTACCAGGTCAGCTGTTTGTGTCTGGCTCCTTCTGCCTTCCTAAGAGGTGAGATAGCCTCCCGGGCACTTTGGCTCCTAGCAGCATCACACTGCAGCTCGCTGGGCCTGCTCAGACATGCCTGGGCCAGGCCTGGGCCCATGCTGGGCCTCCCAGCACACTCACGTGTGACAGCCTGCCATGCAACAGAGCCACTGTTTACGCTGCCCGGCTACATGAGGAGCAGCCAATGGGAGCTACAAAGAAATGGAGGTTGTTTTCCATACTTGTCAAGCTAAAACTCCAATAGATCTGTCTGTTCCAGAATGAAATTTCTCAGGGGTCGTGAGCATTCTGTAATGTGAACCTTTAAACCATTTAGTGAGATGCCAAGTGTCATGCACACAGCCCTGGAAATCTGTACATCTATCATCTCTCACTGCACAAAAGCCGATGGGAAAGTTCCTCCTGAATTGTCCTAGCATGGAAGTCTCAGGCTCAGCCACCAGTGAAGTCTCTTGGGAATCCAGCTGTCAAGGCCAAGAGTCTCCTGGCTTGCCGTTGGAAGGGTGGGGTGGGCCCCTCCCCCCTCCCCTCCCCCTCCCCTCCCCCTTTTAGGCATATGCCTGTGACTGGGTCCAAACAAGAGGCACTGGGGATGTCACACATGTCAGAATAAAGTGTGTCGGGAGAAGAGAGGGCTCAGGGAGCACAGAAGCTGCCCTGCAGCACACACGGGGCTATGTGAGACAGAATTCTGCACAGTTCATGGTGTCAGCTTCAGAAAGCAACACTGCTGGGGGTTGGAGTCAAAATGTGTGGGCTTTTGGCATGTGAACCCTCCAAGTATCCAAGTCCTCAAATGTAAAATGGCCCTAAGGATGTGAATGTCACCAGGTTGTTGTGACAAATCAAGACAATTATATAAGAACACCCTGTGACCTGTAACAGGTGTTTCCCAAGCTGGGCTCAAGTGTGTCTTCTTCAGCTCTCAGTACCCAGTACCCGCACTCCACCTGCTCCATAAATACCCACTGTGTGAACTTGGTATTTATCCACAGTACAAAAAAGCAATCAATAGAGGTGCTAAGGAAGGTAAATCTCTCTTGAAGTTAGAGGAACTCTACCTGGCACCAGAGTGGTCACCTAGGCTGATACAGAGGCAGAGAGTACTGCCCCATGGAGAAGCTCAAGCCCATTGGCCATGGCTAGAGATGCTGATTGAACTTCCCTTGTAAAATGTGAGATTAAGGGCAACAAAACCACACCAAGGTATAGCCACTTCAACAGCCCTACACATCAGCATTTTTTTTTCCCAGTACAGACTAAATTCAAACTTTTTAATCCTCTTGCTTCAGCCTCCCAGAGTGCTGGGATTATCAGCACCTCAGTATACACAGCTCAAGGTCAGGCGCGCCACAGCCACAATTCACTATATGCCATGTACCTTTGGGTCACTCACTCACCAAATAAGAAATGTGCAGATCTGAAAGCTGCTCACATCAGGGATGCATGGGAAACCAGGTTATCTTCCCAGGTCTCTAATTCAACCGCACTGGGCTGGGACGACTCTTCGGTTATGTGATCGTATCAAACAAGCAATGGTTTCATTCACTCATTCAAGGGTTATCCCCGTGTGTCACCTACAACAGACTCTGTCCTGGGGTGGGGCTGAATCTACGTAACTCGGGAGTAGGATATGGCAGCTGGCAGAGCAGACTTGTCCTGTTTCAGGGACAAGCATACCTATCATGCTGCTACAATTTGAATGTTCCCTCTAAAACTCACCTTGAGATTTAATGGCCACTGTGACAACATTGATTAGGTCACAAGGGCACCACCCCTGTGAATGGACAAGGCTGCGGTGGTAGGAGGGAGTCAGTTGTCCAGGAGTGGCCTCATTAGAGAAGCAGTTAGATTCCTTGGCCACATGATGTCCTCTGCTAATGTAACCTGAAGCCTTGATGCTGAACTCCCAGCCTCCAGAACAGTGAGATGCAAATGTCTAATCTTTACCAAGGACCTAGTCTGCAGTATTATGTTACCACAACACAAAACAAAGACACAGGGGCACTGACACCACGTAATAGCCAAGCAAATAAGTGAATAGCTACAAACTATAGTGAGCATCGTGGAGGAAAAGTAAGTGGGGAATTGAATACAGTCAGGAATACAAGGGAACAATAACATTTGAACCAAGATCTCAAGGCTGAGTCCATGTGAATGAGGTGGAGAGCACAATGAAGCTGCAGAAGGTTGAGAGGCAGGAGAGTAATTTAGTCCAAGGGCTGTAAGTAGGCTGGAAATCATGAGCCAGTAGGACAGAGGTACATGTTTGCCATCTCTTCGGGACTTATCCTACTGGTAAAGGATAACCAACAAGGGATCGTCACGAAAAACTATGAGAGCAGCTTGGGGCTATGAAAGATTCCCCAGAAGGTGGGAGTAGAAGGGAACTTCTAGGGAGAGCACTTCAGTTACTGTCATCTGGGGGAGGGGAGAGGAGAGGGGTGACAGGCACGGACATGGGGTAGTAGCACAAAGGTCCTAATAAATATTGACTCCACCTTGAGCTACCACCTACAGAAAAAGGTAAAAGAGCAGGGGAAAAATAACCCTGTGTGCTCAGGGAAAATTATGGGAATGCATTTAAAGCAATCCTAACATCTTACAGCAGCTGAAGACATATAATTAAAGTAAAAAGATAGATCTTAGCACCAATCATTCACATAGCCTAAAGCTACTGCTTAAAGAAAAAAGAGTGGAAGGAAATATACCAACGTGTTTACAGCCCGTATCCAGAAGAAAGGGTGCTTTTTACTTCCATCTCTGTGTTTCTGTTTTCCAAATATCCTATCATCATTTACACCTTGCTTCTATAATCAGAAAATAAAGTCTGTATTATTAATTTTTAAAATAGTGTTGCCTTCTTACTTTCTGGGTGTGTCTACCGGAAAGACTTAAAGGTATCCACCAGGATTGCATCTTCCTGTGTCACTGTCACCTTTCCTGAGGAAAACAGGGAGAGGGCGGGACACAGCAGATGCGGACTGAACTCCCTGCAAGACCTGTTCCTTAGGACTCAAACACAGATTGGGCATCACGCTCCTCAATTTCCTGGGCAGCGCCCATACAGTTCCTCTGGGTGCGGCCCACCTGCCTAATGTGACCTCCTGGCAACAGCCTCCAGGAGAAATCGCCGCCCTCAAAGCTCTGCCTCCTGGCCCCTGGTTCCTGGGCTGCTGCTGACCCAACCAGAGATAGATACCTGAGTCAAGTGAAGGCAAGTGGGCTTCCTCTGGGGAACATGGAATTGAGACAAGGAGACAGAGCTGGAGATCAATCACGGTACTGGAACAGAAACAGGCCCTGGAGCATCACGGCACAGTGTCGTGTAGCAAAGCAACGCCATGAAAAATACAACTAAGAATATCCCTGAGGAGACCCAAGAAGAGAACAGAGCAGTACCAGAGGCAGCTGAGAGAGCGTGGGTCTCCACCGCAGGTGGAGGGAGCAGCTTCGGTCGTGGGTGTCCACTTCACTCCCCAGAAAGTTTTATAGACGCCCCTGAGATGGACAGTGGTGTCTCCTCATGAATCCTGCCTGCTTGACCCAGGGGAGGTTCTCTTTCTTACAACCGAGGAGTTTCAGCTAAGAATTTTCCTTATACAGATGGTCTGAGTGTTCAAAAGCAATTTGCTCAGTAGAAACTATACTTTGAATTGCAGATTTCACATTTTCTTGGACTAATGACACTGTGCAATCCTCTCTTGAGACACTGGACAGTGACAGGCAGCCACAGCTCCCAGGTGGCACCGAGCTCAGGAAGGAGAAGACAAACACTCCACAGAGGATGGGGTTGCTGAGCTTGGTGCGGATGTTGGGTTGGTTGGGTATATTACGTGTACACCTAACTTAGTGATATTCTCACCTAGGATGGGCCGTACTATTCTACTGTAATACGCACACTATCCTATGGCCTTTCTTTACTGGGCCATAACACTATTATAAGTCACGGAGCATCCATGTTCAGCTAGCATCTGTGTCATTATCTGTCCACAGATTAGCCACTCTATCAACTAGCAAGCTTCCTACCCATGTCTGCAGAAGGCCATGGGCTAGAGCAGTGATGGTGAACCTTTTAGAGCCCAAACTGTAACCCAAAACTCACTTACTTATTGCAAAATGCCAACACTGCAATTAACTCTGAATGTTCAGGTGCTGGGGTGACGTCAGAGTGACTCACCTCGTGTACTGATGGAGAGGGCTCTGCATGTCCACTGAGGCACACATGCCATAGGTTTGCAACCCTGAGCTAGAGTCTCTTCCTTTCCATGGGTCTCTCTCGGCCCAGAGGCCCCACCACCCAGCCAAGCTAAGCCACATTGCAGCTCCAAGCTGGATGCGGTGTCTGCACCAAACAAACCAATCCCTCCCCAAGACCACTGTATGTCACTGTCATGAAGCATGCACTCCCCATGACCTCATGAACTCCCCAAAAGCAGAGGCTTGTCCCTAGGGGGGAACCCCCACAGGAGGACCAAGAGCCTGGCAGCCGCTGCCTCAGCCAGAGGAGAAAGGGCAGCTGATGGCTCCAAGGTAAAGCCTCTTTTTATTAAGACAACACAGCAAACTTTTTCTAACCACAGCTGACATCATTCTAATAAATCACCATCATGTCTTGTGGGAAAGAAAAAGCCAAAACACTGTCACATTTGATTTTGCTGGCTACTCGCGTCTCGAGAACCAACCATGTGTTTTTAATCAACAACACTTTGCTTTGCATTTCTCAGACCCCAATACTCTTTAAATAGTTGCTTTTACCAGAGGGCTATTTTAAAACCAGGGCCAGCTTCTTTGCAGAGGATGCTGAGAAACGGCTCCCTCCGTGGATCCTCGGCACTTTCCCTTCCGTGATTATGATGTGCGACGAGGTCATATCTGTCTGTTTCGGGGGAGCTTTCCTCTCCCCTCTTTGGGAATTTAATTAGATGTCTTCCCAGAAAGTTGGAGTTTTGGGGTTTCTGTAACAGGCAACCCGGCTAGGTTATGGGAAAATGGCAAATTCTCAGCCAAAGGAAACAGAGAGAGTCACATCTGGAACTAGGATTCCAAAGGAGGCAAAGAGGAGGGGGGGGTTGGAGGGGAAAGGAGCAATAAAACAAGATTTCCGGAATGGCACATGTCAATTTCTGCATGCAGACAGGCCCCAGGGTGCTGGGGGCAGATGTGCTCAGGCAAGCCGAGCGGAGCTTGCAGGGGACTCACCTTTGTTCTGTTGGGGATGGGTGGCACCTCGGGGGAAGACTAAGCTGTGTGCAGGAAACTGTCCTTGAAAGGGGCCGCTTGCTGACTACCTGACACGCCAGGCCCTTGACAGTGACTGGCAGCAGGGCTCATCTTGTCCAGACATCTGTCTTTAATAACACCTGCCTGGACAAAGACAATACAAAGGGACCAAGACAGGCATCCCAACCTAGAGAAAAGCTCTATACCATCAGCTAAACAACATAGGCTCAGCTGAACTGTCCAATAAAACATCCAAGAGCGGCTTACCGTGGGTCCTGCGGGCAGCTAGCACTCCGCAGTCAAACGGCA
Source organism: Hydrochoerus hydrochaeris (assembly GCA_004027455.1). NCBI lineage: Eukaryota > Metazoa > Chordata > Mammalia > Rodentia > Hydrochaeridae > Hydrochoerus > Hydrochoerus hydrochaeris. The sequence continues at coordinate 111,642 of PVLA01004445.1, forward strand.
AGATTGTGACCGAATGATCCTCTGCTCTGAGCTGGGTCAGGCTCCTCTGTGCAGGCCCTGATTGCTCAACCTCAGCTGGTCCTGCTACACACAGTGGCGGATACACACGGACCCGCTGCACCTGCTCTCAGCTCTAGGGTCTTAGCAGACAGCCCAACTCGGAGGACTCTCAACCGCGCAAACGTCCTCCATGGATAAAGGCTTATCGGCTACATAGTCTGGTTATTTCCTTTGTCTGCTTGTTATCAATGCTTAAAATATGAAATGAGGAGGATACAGAACCACTCCCCTGAAAAACTCATTCTTTGTTATATCCAAAGCACAAGTACCTGTCCCCAAGCACCTTGTTGCAAAAGTGGGAGCAGCGGCACACAAGGCCCTGCCATCTGGAGAGTGCCCTCTGGTCTGGAAAAACCCTCTTCCACCAGCAGAAGCCATGGGCTCCACAGTCAGTCAGTTCTGTGTCCCTCTCACAGACAATCCTGGATGGAGCTGTCCGTCTGCAGCTCACTAGATTCAGCTGTGCTCTCTTACCTGGCTTTGCAGGTTCCATAAGTGTGTCAGGGCTACTTACAAGGGTGGCCTGGAGCTACTTTTCAGGTGAATATTACAGATAGGTAATATCACAGCCTGGTGCCTTAATGTGCTGTGGCAAATACTTTCGTTTATCTCCCAAAACAGATAGTGGAATATTAGGGAAAGACAGTGAAATATGGGAAAATATTTTCATGTTTCTATTTATATAGGTATATAGGCTGGATTCAGAAGAGAGAGAGAGAGAGTGTGTGTGTGTGTGTGTGTGTGTGTGTGTGTGTGTCTGGCACAAATGCCGTAAGCAAACCTGAACTGCCTCTCAGGTGTCTTCGAGTGCATATTTCCACTTGATTCCTGGTGCATCCCACCCAGGGCCAAGGCCAGGTACACCAAGATATAGAGATTAGGTAAGACATGAGACTTGATAAAGTGTGGGTCCCTAACTTGCAGCATTAATATGCCTATTAAGGTATAGAAATTCCATGGCTGGATGCCTACTGACTCAGAATCTGCATTTTCATACGCTCCCTAGCTGACATGTATGAACAGTAAGTCTGAGAAGCACTAGAGTTTCTTGATCCTGGCTACACATTATAATCCACAAGGACTTTTGCAACCCTAATTGATGCTAAGGTTTAATTAACTCCAGGCCAACCAAATCAGAATCTTGGAGGCAGGACCCTGGCTTTGGGATTTTAGTTATCTCTAGCAATTTCCACACACAGCCAGGGTGGAGACACTGGTCTTAGAAGAGTAATCATTTATTGAGCATCTCGATGGGGAAGAGTCCAAGCTTTCTTGGCCATCGTCACAGCCCTAAGAAGGTAAGCATTATTCCCTCCTTGCCACACATGGCAGCTCTTCTGTCCCCCAGGTCTCAGGACAGAGTCAACATTTGACCCCAGAGCCTTGAGCTCCAGGCTCTGTCCATGCTTTTATCCTGAGTAACAACAAGATCCCCTCACTGAAGAACTACAGACAAGGAGGGACAAACAGCCATGGAGCCTCAGGAGGCCCAGGCTGGAGGCATAAACCAGCAAAACAGCCCCAGACGGGAAGGGGAGCACTGCCATCGCCCAGCTGGGGGCCTGCTGGAAAAGGCCAGGTGCAGTAGCCCACAGTCCAAGAGACCTACCACCCGGGGCGCTGCCGGGGCTTCTGCCCAGCCCTGTGCGGAAATGCCAGGCCAGCTGGGGGAAGGCTTTCGGCACAGTTTAATGGGACATTTATGAGCAAAACATACTTATTAGTAAACAATAATTACAGGTGAGCAGGTGCCCCCGAGGGAGCAGGTAACATGGGGCCCCGTAACGCCATCCATCTGCAAGCCCTGTTTGAAATTCAGACATCCCTGCTGTCAACACAAGTGTTAAAGAGACCTGGGCTTCTGTAATAGAAGCAGTAATTCTAATGCCTACTGTTAATTGAAGGCTTCATCATTTGCAGGGTGCTCTCCCATTTACTAATGCCTCTAATCCTTGCAACACGCCTGTGAGGCAAGCATTTTTCCTGGTCTCATTTTAGAGTGAGGAAGCTGAAGCTCAGAGGATAGGATAGGTGGATGGCCCAAGGTCACACAGTCAGGGACTGAGTCACGGAGGTGGAATTTGAACTCAGGCCTCTGGGTGCAAGGCTGCTGTGTCCTACAGATGCCTCCCAAACCACAGTTAATACCATTCGATCAGAACTCCAATCCTGCCAGAAAACTTGACCCTCGTTTCTGGAATTGTCTTGGCTGCTAAGTCATCTGGGGCTGCATCCCTGACAACCCCACACTGTGTCCTGGAGGAACCCATAGGAGCTGTCCTTATTCCTTCCCTGTGTGTCTTTGCCTGAGCCTTGAGGTGGAGATGAATAGCTGTTTGGGAGCCCATAAGGAGACCAGATAAGGACAGGCAAAGCCTGCGCAGTTTACACCCATGCACGCACTTCCAGAGATGGAAGGACGGACACCGCAATTCAATAACATGTCTTTTCAGGGTGATATCTTCAGTCACCCCCAAATTCCCAGTGGAAGTCATGAGCAAACTTTATCATGAATGCTTCCAATATGGCTACAAAGCTATGAATGTCATCACCAACTCACAGAAGATTAAGGAATCTGGGAACAAATTAGCCTGGTGTAGACAGTGACTTAAGGAGAAGTCGCAGGGAGGAGTCAGAGAAGCCAGCAACTTTAAATCCTGTAAAGTTTTTTAATCAAGTTACACTATTATTTGAAATTGGCAGGACACCAATGGATTTAATCCAAAGACATAATTTATGATTTTTTTTTTTTTTGGTTTTCTTTTTTAAGGGCATTAGGGTTTTATTCCATTTTTTTCTTCTTCTTAAATTTTTTTTATTTTTTGGCAATATGTCGCTTTCTTTTCTCAAGTCTGTTTCCATCCAACATGTATAAAATGGAGCCAGTTTGAGGGAGCCCTGTACTTCCCTTGTCGCACCCTAGAAGAGCTTACTCCCCATTACGCTAACCAGCTATAAGCCACAAAGCAGGGTTTCGCTCCAGTGGCTTTCTTCTCCAACTGGTTCTGCCTAAAAGTTTAGTCATTTCCTGATACAGAGGTTGGGGTGGGGGTGCCCCTCATCGCTGAATCTCCTCAGGATTAAGGGGGGACTTTCCCCTACACATGGGTCCCCCATCCAAATTCCCTCCCCAGCCTTCTTCCCGGCCTCCATTCCCATGGGCCGCTGGCTCCAGGAACCCAGTGCCCTTAGTTGTCTGCTCCCTGCCCTTCCCAGCTCCCCATGCCCCACCTCCAGACTCTGGGAGGGCCTCCCCACTTCCGTGTGAGGAGCTCAGCCTCCAGGCCCGGGGAGGGAGGACGCACATTCATGCAACTACCTCCCACAGGCCCTGAGAAAGCCTGAGATCAAAGAGCTCCGCAGTGGGGCCAGGTGTCCGTCCTCGCCACAGGCCACGATTAATCAAACCGCCCAGCTCACAAGAAGATCAAACCCGGCACCCTGCCAGCTATGGGCTAAAGCCCGCCTTCAAGTTGCCCTCATCAAACCGCCTTCCCTCTTTCTGGCTGACTCCTGTCCCAGGAGCATCTATCTCTTGCATCTTTCTCCTAGCACTCTTCCTCTCTCTTCCGCCTTCTTCCCATCCACCTTTCAAATTCTGTTTTCCTTCACTCCTCTGCTCCTTCCTGTCCGTCTCTTGCTTCCTCGTTCCTCCACTTCATTTCCACTCCTTCAAAACTCCTGGCCCTTAGATTCTTCCCTCTGGGTGCTCCCTTCTGCACCCTCCTCTCTGCTTCTGAAGTTCCAACAAGGGAGTCATCAGGGCTGCGCCAGGCGCTGGGGTGTTGCTGGGGGTAAACTTCCTTCCCCCTGCAAGGGTGCCATCTCCGGGGCTGACCCCACTTCTCACCTGCTGCTCTTTGCAGCAGGCTCAGACTCCCCCAGGGCTGAGTTCCTGCACCCCACGCCTGCTCTGCTACTCACTTCCTGTTCCCAGAGGCCTCCAGGCCCTTGGAAAGGCCTTCCCAACGCAGCCTTCCTAGTTGGCCCAGCAGCCAGTCCTGAGAAAAACCAGTTTCACCCAGAACAAGAAACAAGAAACCCAGAAGCAAGGAAAGAGCCTTTCCCTTTCCCAGAAAGAACAGAAACATTGGATCCTGCCTCCTTGCTCGACTGATGTGTTAAGAATATTTACTCCAGTTGTCTAGGGATTGTTTTTATACACTTTCTCTTACAACAAACACTGGCACAAAAGAAAGAAAAAAAAAAGAAAAAGCAAACACAGGCTGCAGAGCACTGTCCTCTCTCTCTCTCTCTCTCTCTCTCTCTCTCTCTCTCTCTCTCTCTCTGGCTCACTCTATACACGTCTATGTATTTTTTAACTTGTTTTTCATTTCGATGGTTCTGAGGCGCACAGGCGTGAGAAAACACAGATGGATGGGAGCAGACAACGTCGTCACTGTGCTCGGAAGGCACTGCACCATGCTGTAGATTTGCAGAAGTCTTGGAAGACCTCGGGATGCAGAGCGGGGTTTTTTTGGGTTTCGTTTTAGATCTCCCTCCTCACCCCCGCCCCATTCCTCCCTGTGCACTTGGAGATAACAATCTCCTAGTTTCCTCTCTCCATTTTATTTCCATGTCCCTGGCATCACCTGCTGCCCCTGGGGACACAGGGCCCCCGCCTCCCCCCGCCCCGGGCCTCTCTGCAGGGTCGCTGGGCTGCCCCAGGGTTGACCCCACTTCTACCTGCATGTGTTCCCCCAGCTGTGTGAGGGAGCTCGCTGGCTGTGGGAGGAGGAGCCACCCATCCATCACCTTAGCCACAGCAGAGGCCTGAACAGGGCGGGAAGGGTCAGGGCTGGCACGCACTTGAGTGCGGGAGAGGGGGCTACAAATGGTGGAGGTATCAGCGCCAGGCTTGATGAATGGGCAGAGTGAGGGGTGAGATGCTGGGCCCAGAGCCTCCTCAGCAGGGACCAGGACACAGCCCAATCCCCACGTCCCCACAAACTCCCTCCGGCCCACCCCATCAAGCCCTTCTCCCACTTTCTTTTTCCTGCGAGGCCCATCAGTCAAGCCCTGCCCCGAAGCTGACCTTCTGCAGAGAACCACCCAAGAGACTCATTTCTTGCTGAACCACCTCACCACAGAGTTCTCTGAAAGGGGCTGGGGCTAGTCTTGCATGGGGTGGCTTGATGACCCACGCCTGTCTCCTGCTCCTTTGCCTGCAGTGTCAACCTGGAACAGAAAGGGAAAGAAGGTTGGGTTCACATTATCTCAGCCAACTTCCTAGCTTTCTCTACCAGCCCCGAACACTTTTGTCCCAGTTGGGTCTAACCAGGAGCAACTGTGGCCGGTGGATGCTGAGTCCTGAGTCCACGCAGCTTCCCCTTGACCTCTGAAAAGCTACCACAGGGTTTCAGGAGCTGCACTGAGGCCTCCTGATAAGACAAACTTAGCTGCAATGGGGAGGCAAGGTGCTCGGGACCTGGGCCGGGAAGGGGGAAGATTGCCAGGGAGTCTAGCTGGCTCGGGGACCTGTCCGTCTCGTTAGGGCTTCTTTTTTGGAGACCACACAGGTTGCGATCAGTCATGCCATTGTGGCAGCACAATAGAGCAGAGAGTGGGGATGGACGTGTTGGGGCAAACAGTGATGGAAGACATTTAATAGAATTACTATTAGGCTCCGAGTTAATGAATCACAACTGCAAGAAATCATGATAATCCAGCAGGCATTAGTGACAGATTAGCTTCAAAGCTGCCATAAAAGTGCCATAATGCTTACCTAACGGCATGATTAATTCTCCCGGTACATAATGGCTTTATGGGGGAACCAGGCACCAACAGAGGCTTGACAGAAAGCCACACTGAGATCCCAGGGTGCCAGGGCCACCCCGCCCTGCCTGGCCTAGCAGCTTCCGCCGTGGCTGGAGCTGTCTGCCTCCCCTGTTCCCGTCATGGTGTCGTACTAGACAAACACTGGCTCAGGCGGGCCCAGAGCTGGTTGCCCAGTTGCCCCAAGCGGCAACTGTCTAAAGGGAACAGAAAGTTGCATTATCCCAAGACAAGCACCTGCCAGGAGTAGTCCTGATGTTCAGAGAGTCCTGTCACAGGCCCCTGGTCAGCAAGAAAGAGAGCTAACTGGGGGGGCTCTGCATGACCCTGCTCCTCACTAGCTGTGTGACCTGGCAAGTCACGCAGCCTCTCTGCGCCTGCATCCTTAGCTACCACACTGCCTGCCTGTGGTGATGCTGAATGTTTGTCCATCACTGAACTGTGCTCTAGGCACAATGGATGGTTTTGTATGAATGAATTCATTCACCGCCCCCAACAACCCCATGAGATAGTTTCCCTCACTACTATCTTCACAGATCCGGAAGTGAGGCTGGAGAGCGGGGGTAACTAGTCCACAGTCAAACTCATAACGAATGCAGAGCCCAGCTGTACTGCCTAGCTCCTCGCACCTCTGCCAACTGTCCTCAGCCCTCGTGCCACCAGTTCAACCCCAGGGAAATCAGTGTGGGGGACACCGAATGTCAGCTACAAGGGTGGACAGGGTTCCTGTTCTGACAGTTTTACCTAAGGCATTTAACCTCTCCGGGTGTGGCTCTGCTTCTCCTTTGAACAAAGGTGCCTTGCTCGACCCCTTGCGATAGGATCCACCTCTGCATGACTGTTTCTGGAGCTGGGCCTGTTTCCCAAAACGTGCCCACACTTAGCTCCACAGATTCCCGCTGCAGCCTGCCCATCTCTCCATAAATTTGGAGGCAATTAGCATGGAGCCCAGGTCCAGAGGGAATTCTGGGAGCCATGTTCATCTTCATAATGTTGAACCAAGCCCCTCAAGAGGCCTGAGTCACTGCTGCGGCAGGCAGGCCGCTTCTGGTCTGATTAACTAGGGCTCTGTGAGAGATTCATCCCCACCCCACCCCCGGCGTCCTTCCTCCCAACCCATGCACTCCAGGGGCACTGGCCAAGGGGTTCCCACCAGGTGGCCACTGAGAAGAGGGAAAGAGGAAGCCTGGTCCTCTCCCGCCAAAGCAGCAGCAGGATCAAAACTTCCCCAAGCTCCAGGCTCCTTTTAACTTCAAGAATCAAATGGCAAACCATTGCTTAACCCACAAATGTATGCTTTCTCCAAAGGGCCCCAAGGAAAAGCCAAAAGGATTCATTTCATTTCAGCCCTGGACCCCAAAATGGGCATGAGGCTCATGTTGCTCATGACAGCTGTGGGGCAGGGGAGTCACAGTTCACAGTCACAGCCTTTGTCATGCCCAAGCACCTCTCAAAGAAGTCCCATTGTGTTGTCTGAGCAGACTGCTTGGTTCTTGTCAAGGGGACTGTACTTACAAAGTCATAAAATCTCAGGGTTTGAAGAGACCTCCAAGAAACCTCTCCCACCCCTCCCCAAATCTACCCTCATCAGCTATCAGCTCCTCTTGAGTCAAATATATAGCTCTTATTTCAACATGCTGGGCCCAGTGAAAGCTCAATAAATACTTATTGATGGTGGTACCCATGATAAATTAACAGCCAAAGCTATAAAATTAAAGTTTCACACAAAGAGAGACCCTGGTGAGAGAGAAACTGCTACATAAAGTTTAGAATTTTTCAAAATGACAAGTGTTCACACACAGGCACATACTTACATGCACATCTCGTAGCAGAGAAAAGAGCGCAGTTCTCTACCGTGCCGATCCAGAGAACAACACCTGGAAACCACTCAGCTCCTGCCAGGCTGGCTACTCCTGTTGTTGGGGTGTCCCGGCCTAGACCCCACAGCCTCCCTGCATCTGCTCTAGAACCAATGGCCAATGAGAGTCCATCCTGGTGAAACAAAATCAGAGCTGCTGAGTGCATCCTTGGGTCTCCCAGGTGGGATGATGTTCTGAGGACTCTTCAAGGATAAGAAGCTTACTCGGGCATTTTTAACAAGATAATCTGCTATAGTTTGGATCTGAAATGTCCCCCAGAGGCCCATGTGTTAAAGCTTTGCTCCACGATTGGTGCTCGGGGAGGAGGGGCCTGGTAGAGGACTCTGGTCACTGGAGGATGTCCTTGAAGGAGATGTGGGACCCTGGTCTCTTCTTTCTTTCCCTCCATGGGGTGAACACTTTGCTCTACAACATACTCCTGCCATGATGTGCTCCTCCCCTCACCCCAAACCAGAAGCCCCAAAGCAACAGGTCCATGTAATCATCGATTGAAACCTTTTCCCTTGAAAGTCTTTGAGCTCAGGAACTTGTTACACCAGTGGGAAACTAGCTGTCACCATAGAGGTTACCTGGAAGGAAAAGCCAGGGAAGACTGCCATAAAGGAATCAAGAACCTGGTGAGCGGAGCCCAGCCATTGGGGATCAGAAGCTGTAGCCCCTGCCCCATCCAAGCCATTTATATGCATGAGCATGCTAATTAATTACAAGAGCCTCCAGATTCATTTTTAGAACCAGCTGACAGTGCTAACTTCTCCCCTCATCTGGACAACCTGGATCTCCTCCAAGTACAGCACAGAAGCTCCCAAGCTCTCGTAGTACCTTGCAACCTCCCTCCTGCATGACTCTCACAGTGAGCTCAGCGGGTCTGCTAAACCAGCGGACAAAGGTAGAACTCCCTTAAACTGTACCACAGAGCAAACAGGATCAATCCAGAGGGGGCCCTGCCACTCCAAAACTCAGGAGGAGAGTACAATCTATGCGCTCACAAGGTGCAGGGGCTACAGAAAAACTCAGCCCGCTGGAAAGGAGGAAAACAGAGGTGACCTTGCAGATCCAGCTTAGAGACTGCTGATCTTCCAAAGCAAAGGGAAGCCTTAGGAATAGCGCACATCCCCTGAGCCAGTTCCACTCCTAGATCCCCTTCCCATCTGCATAAGGTAGGAAACTCCTGTTCCTACACTATGCTAGTGAGTGACCAGCAGTCTGTGAGAAGAAGACAGAAAGAGACAGACCAAGGACCTACAGACAGCAAATAATTCATGGCAGTGAGCAGTGCCAGGCACTCTGCTAGGCACACAGGACGAACGCAGTATGTCCACGCACAGAGACAAACACCCACAGCCCACTAGGCGAGGCTCACTTGCCTCCGCTCAGCCCAGGCCTGTCTTCCCTGCCTGCTGAACATGGCCTCATGAGTCTGCTCACATTTTGGGTGTGTTCCTGCCCAGATGGATGTCTGATCTTGTCATGGCCAGTGTTTTCTGCACAAGGGGACCTGGTACACTTTTATAGGAGCCCAGTAGTTCCCTGGGGCCAGACTCTAATGCTGTCCAGATGCAGAAAAACAGAAGGGCTATTGAAAAACAACCGAAATATCAACACGCTTTGAAAGCGGTCTGTTAGCACTTGTCATAAGCACAATAAACAAAACAATGAAACCATCAGAAAGTACCGTGAGACAGTCAGACTTTAGGAACTTGGCTTTGATGACTTAGAAAAGCAAAGAAGAGGGACAGAACCAGTTCCCACTTGGGCAGAGGCTTGTTTGTTCTGCTTATCTGATGTCAGAGCTAGGAATCCTCATCCTGATAAAAGTGAGCACCTCGAAGTTTCTCCTTGGTAAGTGTGGTTTCTGGTCACAGTTTCTGTGTGTGGCCCTAGAGCAACCTTTTCCTGCCTCTCGCATGTGTTGAAAGACCCTGGTTCTTCCTGGGTTCCCTCAACAAGCGTGGGAGCTCAACAGATGGGACCATTTGCTAGAACCCTCACCTGGCTGGACTGGAGCACATGGAAAAGGACACAGGACCCAGTTTCAGTCCCTCAACAGCTGGATGACTTGTCCATTCTGCCAGGGGCCCAGCTGCTGAGGCACTGGTCCTGCTGTGGGAGGAGGAGGCTGGAGAGAAGCACCAGCCAGCCACTGGGCAGGCGCTACATATAGCCTTCCCATCGGAGTCAGAGCCGGGTGGGTGCTGGCCCCCAGGTGAAACCGGGCCGCCTGCTTACCGCAGTCACGCAAGGTTACTTCCCACTGTCTCTGCGGCTCAGGCTTTGCTTAATTCCCACCATGGGTACCGGCCAAGCCATCTATCAAGTTACCTGCCAGTGATTTAAGTGAGCTTATCCCATTTGGGTGCAGTTCTCCTGCAGTTTGACTCTAAGTCAAGCAAAATAGGGGATTAACTGAAGAGGGGTGGAGAAGCCTGGCCTGGCTGTCTGATCTAGGAAATGGAGGCCCTGGAGCCAATGTGACTGGTGCCAACAGTAGGGATCTTAAGGCACAGACATGAGCTCTGGTGGGCTCCTTGGCCATGTGACCCAAGGCCGTCTTTGCATCCCCTGCTCTGTATAAGACCCTGGCTGGCCAGGCTGCCGGGCCAGTGAACAGGTCAATCCAAAGACTCTTCTCTACTCTCCCTTCCTAACTGAGAAAGGGGAAAGAAGAGGGGAGGTGGATGTCAGAATAAAGGAACCAGACACACCAAGGGCAGGAACCCTCCCATCACTGCCACCTCTTCCATCCCTGCAAAACTCACACAGCACCTTGCCAGTACCTTCTGAACCCCACTGTCTCCCTGGAACAGAATGTTACCAATTCAGCAGCAATTGGTAAAATTCATTAAACACCTGTAATGTGTGCAATCACTGCCCTTTAACTACTACACACATCTGAACAACTGGGAGGAAGCTTGGAAAAAACCCTCAACATCCCCAGATGCCCTTCAGCATCCTGCGAAAGCAGCCCTGGTGTGGTGGTCCGGTCCCTGCTGTTTCCCTACCCAGTGGAGACAGGAAGAGCAAGAGGCCAGGATGCAGCGATTCCAGCATCTTCCACAGTGGCCACCTTTCCACCCCCAACCCCTGAGTGTGGCAAGGACCTGGACTTGTGGACCAGAAAAACCTATGAGTCAAATCCCATCTTCAGCACAGATGACCTGCAGCCCAGGAAGGCTGGTCCCTGTTTCTGCAGGAAGGACTAAAGGAAGCTGGGCAGCAGGGGTGCATGGCTGTGATCTCAGCACTCTTGGGAGCTGAGGCAGGAGGATCACAAGTTCAAGTCCAGCCTGGGTAATTTAAACAACTCAGTAAGACTCTGTCTCAAAATTTAAAAAACAAACAAACAAAAAAAGCACATCTGGGGATGCAGCTCAGTACAAAGGCCCTGGATTCAGTTCTCAGTATCACCAAAAGGGGTCTAAAACAGATCAAGTTTAACAAACCCCTAAATATTAGCTGCCTTAGTCTCATCTCATATAGCTGCCCATCAATAATCAATCAGTAAGTATTTACTATATGCAAATGAAATGTCCAACCCAACAGGAATTCAAGGGTTACAGATAAATAAGCCAAGGCCACTGTCTTGAGAGGTTCCTAAGATCATGAAGATGAGCAGATCACCCAACCGTGAGAGAACAAAGCTTCACCACAGACAGAAACAAAGTCACGCTGCTAGAGGGAGCAGCCCCAGCTCCAGAGTCCTCCGCTCGGAACTGCTGCACACGGTCTTGACCCATTATTAACCCCTGGAGGTTATCTGTAAAATTAGGAACATAGGGTCTGCCTCATAGCCTGTAGTGGGGATTAAACTAAACCCTTATCAGATGTGCAACCTCATCTGTGAAGGGTGGGTAATAACTGGCCTGCCTCGTAGGGATGTTCTACACAGTATGTTTGTTCATACATACAGCAGAAAGTCCTCCGGATGGGGTTATACAAATGTTAGCTAACGTGACCCTCTAGAAGGCAAAGGAGGGAAGGATTTGGGTTTGTCTTCTGCACAGATGCGTTCCCAGTAGTACAGGGCCTGGCACATAGTTCCTAACTATCAGTTCAGTGAATGAGTTGTGGAGCAAATGCTGGAGGAAGACAGCACAAAGCGCAGGTTCCAGTCCCAAGGATCCAAAGGAGGCGGTGCAGAAGGTAATAGGAGTTCTCCGTGCTAGGGAGGTGGGGAAGTGCAAGCCTTCAGAGGAGACCGAGCAGGAGGGACACCAGGCAGGATCCAAGAAGACGTGGGTGGTCTATGTGCCTAGACAGGTAGCTCAGTGCAGCTATTCAGGCAGGTGGGAGATGGAAGCTCTACCAGTCCATCCAGTGACTGACCATAGTGACCAAACATCCTGAAAATCATACCCACGAGATGTGTGAGCACTGGACAAAAACAATGTCCGCAACTCTCCCAAGGGCCCCAGATCACTGGGCCTGAACCAAGAGAGCACCAGGAATAGCATTTCCCAGGAGCCCTCTGGCTCTGGGGACATCTCATCATACAGGACCCTGCCCCAGCTGCCTGCAAGATTTCCAGCCCACTAGGAGGACTGTGCACCAGAGCCCGCAACCTCTGACCCCATCAATCCAGGCAGGGGCTGGGGAAGCATTTACATCTTCAAAGGTCCTGGTAAATGTTAGCCAGCAGCCTCCTCCCAACCCTATCCCTCCCCTCCTCCCACTCTGGGCCACAGGGGTCAGAGACTAGGTCACACCTGGCCAGGCCCAGCCCAGGCCTGATTCTTCCTGGCAGGTCACCAGGAGTCTCCCCACTCACTCCCAGCTGCGGCCCTTCCCCTCCCCACACAATAGGCCCGGAGCCCTGAGGACAACCCAACGTAGCTTCGAAGGGGCCTTTGGAGGAATGTGGGCTGGGGTCAGCGGCTCTGCAGCAGCCCTAGGTTCTGGATTAGGGTGGAGAACAGAATCCTAGCCAAGGGTCAGTTTGGGATTGCTTGGATCAAGCAGGTCTCGGTGACCTCTCGCTGACCTCGATAAGCTCCAGTCTTCCCTCTGATCTCCTGGAGGCAGGGAGGCCTGTTAACTTTTACCAGCCTCTTTGACATGTCATGCTAATAAGAACCCAGGAGGGAGTTCATGCAAGTGTCAGGGCCCTGGCAGGCTGCGCTCCAAGCTGGCCACCTCCACCCAGCCCCACAGTCCCCCAGCCAGAGGTGTGAGGAGCAGGGCTTCCAGCCCAGGAAAGCAAAAGAGAAGCCAGGGCCCTGGGGATTTGCCACCACCCTGGCCACTGGCTTCCATCCCCACTCAGACCACAATCTCCCCCTGCAGAGGGCTCTCAGGACATAGAGCCTCAGTTCTCAGCCCCGCCATCCCGCAGATGAGCAAGGAAGGGCATCCGCAAGGGGCGAGGCCTCTGAGGGGCAGCAGTAGGAGGGCAACTCAAGGAGCAGTGGCCCTGAGCTGCCACTGCCTGCTGAGCTGTGCTCCTCTGGGGGCTGTGACCCAGCCAGTGCCACTCAAATGCACTAGGATCGAATGAAGACTGGTGGCCTTGTCCTGCTGAGATGCCCCTCCCTGACCACGTGCATCCTGCTCTTTTCTTTCCAGGGCTGGGAATAAGACCCACCGCCCGGTGTGTGCCCGGCAAAGCTCCACCACGGAGCAGCAGTCCCTGCTCTCAAGCCAAGTTCTTTCACTGGCTCCTGCCGACCGGGGAGCGGGCCCAAGCCTGGATTGTGGCCTCAGCTTACTAATAGTGAGCTGGTGGCCTGGGAGGATCGCTGTCTCCTGCAGTGCCTCAGTTGCCCCGCCTGCAAAATAAGAGTGGGGAGAAGGTGTCTAAGATCCCTTCAAGTTCTGCATTCTGATTTGAAGGTTTCTCTGCCTCCAGATACACACACACACACACACACACACGCACACACAATCCTTGGCTCCAACTCCTACTGGATTCTTCTGCTCTTACCACAGAACTTTGTAGCCAGAGCTGAGTGTATCCAACCTAATCCTTTTATTTAAAAACAAAAACTGAGAGAGCTGGAATCTAGAAACAGGACTCAGTGATGTGACCTTGAGTGTGCTCGAGGCAGAGCCAGGCCTGGTGTGCAGGTCTCCTGCCTGCACCCCACTCTTTGTGCTGAATCAGCTCTGGCTCAGTCTTGGGGAGCCCCACTTCCCCGCAGGTACAGACTACACCCTTCCCTGGCCTGCAAGGCCTACCTGCCTTTGGCCTATGCTCCTCCTGCCCAGTGAAGACCCCGCTTGCCCTCAGCAGCAGCACCCCAGCCCCACCTAGGGGGTCTCTTTCAGGGGGGTCCTTTCTCTGCTCTCTGAAAGCTTCCTGCCACACACTCCTGCCCACACCTCACTCTGCCCTCTCCAGGTCAGAAGCTCACTTCACCCCTTGCTTCCCCCTGGGATCCTTACCCATGCAACGGTCACCATGTGCTGTGGACAGCAGACTGTGCTAGCTCAGAGTGGCCAGGAACCCCTACTTGGGAGTTGAACTCTGGCCCCACCTCTTGCAGGTTCCAACCTAAGTCCCTGTGCCTCAGTTTCCCCTTAAGGAAGGGAAGGATAACAGGAGTTCTACCTCAGGCAGTTACTGCTAGGATTGCTTCTAAGAATACAGGTTGTTACCTCAGAGGGCGCTTAGCACAAAGGGTGTGTGTGTGTGTGCGTGGGGAGGGGGAGTGTTCCTCTGAGATAATAACATTCGTCTTTCTGGCACTGAAGATTGAACCCAGGGCATTATGCAAGCAAAGCAAGCATTCTAATACTGAACTATGTCCTTGGCCTTGTAGGGTCTCACTGAGTGAACCAGGCTGGCCTCAAACTTGGAATTCTCCTGTCTCAACTCTACAACTTGCTGCCTTTATAAAAATGTGTCACGCATGGCAAAAATTGTATTTGGCTACCTTTTAGAACCATGCTGATGAGGGCCAAGGGGCAATCAAAGGTGGATGGGTGGACAGACATGTAGTAGCCCTCCTCTCAGGGGCCACTCTACACCAGGACGAACTTACTTTGGGATCCAAATGCTGCCCGTCAGCATGAAGGGGGACCTAGAAAGAGCACATTTTTGCCCACCAAGGTGTCCCCCAAACCCTGAAGACTCCCTGCACATCTAAATGCTCCTTCCCATCTCCCACCACCAACAGAACCCCTTAAATTCCTCTGAGCCGCCTGCTCAGTGGGTGCCCAGCCCAGCCTTCTCCTGCTCCCCACTGCAGGCAATGGCTTATGGGCTATGGCTGATTGATGGCGATACTGACCCGCCACTGACCCTCCGAACTTGGTCCTGCTGCTGCCCACGGGCATCCAGCACGGCAGCCCGCACTGCTGTTTGAAATGCTGCCCCCGCCCCCGCCCCCATGGGACTGCTGGTTTTCCTCATGTGGGAAACAGAATCTTTGATGTGCACCCTGGTGGGGCCTCTCCACATATCTGCCAGGGCACCTGCCCACAACATACTGACCAGCCTGCACGTGGCTCAGGGCATGAGGCTAGGCAGCTCTGGGTTCAAACCCTGATTCCACTGTTACCAGCTCCCCTGGCCTCTGCACCTCTGCAGCTAAAGCTGGTAACACAGGACTTTGGCAGCACAATGCTGGGGTACTGCAATTACTTAATATATAAGAGCCATGAGGAGGAGGAAGAGGAGGAAGAAGAGCTTCCTCCTGCTGTGAAGGCAAAGATACATGCACATGAGACCAACTGTGACTCAACTGTACCCTCCTCCTCTTTATATGCCAGTAATGAGACTGAAACCAGGGTCTTCACACTGAACTACATCCCTAACCTGTTTTGTTTCGAGACATAGTCTCACTGTTACTAAGTTTCCAGAGCTCGGCTCAAACTCTGGATGCTTCTGCCTCACCTTCCCAGAGTTCTGGAATTACAGGAGTGAGCCACCATTTCTCCTTATGATCACCTCCTTGACCTTCATTCCCCAGAATGGTGATGTCCTAAACATCGTGCTTCTCTCTGTCTCTCTGTCTGTGTCTGTATCTCTTTGTTTCCGCCTCTGTCTCTCACACACACATCATTATCATTACCATCACCACCATCATCATCATCAACCTATCCACAGCTTTTCATGTCACTTCTTCCTAGAGAAGCTCTCACCACACGGAGCTGTCTTCCTCTTGCTCCTCAGCATCAATGGTCATGTGGGGTATTTGCTGAATTGATTCAAGTCCTCCATAGCTGAGCTGCCAGAGACCTGCTCTCCTTGTGAAAGAATCTGTTTTCTACTAAACCACCCAGCATTTCCCATGCACTAATTTTAAAACCACATATTTACTAATTGTCTTCAGTTTATTTTGCCTGGTCCTCAAAAACTATTTGGTCAAAGTAATTTCCTGCAACCAAACATCGATGTTCAACTACAGCTACCAAGGCCTCTGGGTGAGTGGTAGCTCCAGCCAACCACCAACAGGAAGCAGAAAGCAGACCAAGGCCTAGTTGGAGGGAGTGGGGCAAAAAGGTATTGGGTTTGATAGAAAGCAGGTTTGGCTGACTTCGGGGTCCTGCCTCTCCTCACAGGCAACACATCTCCCCTCCGATATAATCACTTCACTTTCCTTCCCACAGGTGACATCCCAAGCAGCCTCCTGTCTCCCTCTCCCTTCCCTCCTTCCCTCCATCCTTCCCTCTAATTTGTCCCTCTCTTTGTTCTACTTTTTTCTCCTCCTCTTCCTCCTCTTCTTCCTCCCTTCTGTTCGCCTGCTCTCAGAACTCTCAGTCATGGGAACTTCAGTGACATCAGAAGATAGACTTCCTAGTTATTCAACTCTTGCTATAAGGGAATGATGGGGTCAGTGAGGGTCCAGGAAAAAGGAAAACTGCATGGCAAGACTGAAGTAACCTTGTACAAGAACATCAGCAAGCCGCTCTGTAAAACAGCCCAGGGGTAGCAGTGAGGGCTGAGAGTTTTCTAGGCCTCGTATCCAGGAAGCTCACTCAACAAAGAGATTTTCCCTAAGAGGGGGGAAAAACCCTATGAATGCAGACACATCTCCCCTCCCTGTTCCCTTATCCCAGGATGTCCAGAGCAAGGGGCCACAGGGCACACTTGGGAGGAAGACGGGTGAGGGAGGTGCTTAAGAACTGAAACATGGCCGAGCCCCAGAAGGACTCTCTATTCTCCCTTGAGTGGAGAGGGAAGGGTGGCAGAGCGTTCCGAGAGGAGGGAGTCGCTGAGTTAAATTACAGAGGCCTGGGAGGGATGATTAACAGCCCTCATGGTTTTCTGCTTCACAGCCATTACTCACTGCAAACCTGGGGCTTCTCGGTTACATAGCCCAGCGCGGGCCGCCCATTTTTTCCATTGACTGAAAACACATTCTGACTGAAAACAAACTTTGGATCCCCGAGGCTTGGCAGGCCTTGGGTCCTTCTCCATATTTAATCAACGGGAAGCTAAACACTTTCAATCTGCGATGGCTCATTTGGACGGGGTCTCGGGGCTTTCGCTTGGTGCCAGATATAATAACTCTCCGCTCTCTTTTCTAAGGCCTATTTTATAATTTTGCTGTTTTTCAATGTCAAGCCCATCTTTTGAAGAATTTTTATTGGATTTCCTGCTAGACTTCAACGAGGATTTTTCTTGCTTTGGCAGAAATATCAAGCAGAACAGGGGAAAAACTCAATCATCGTCTTGGAAAGTCGTGCTGGTGTGTGCATGGAGGGGGGCCTTTGTCTGTTTGCACACAAGCGGCTTTCTAAAAGGCTGGAGGCAGGGTTACAGCTTCCGGGGCTTCTCTGACTTCTGATTCAGGGCTGGAGACTACTAACAAGGCAGGGCAGGTGCTGCAGGAAGAAGAGGAAGTCAGAGCAGGATGAGGAGGAGAAAGAGGCTGGGGTGAACAGGGCTCTGCCCAAACCACAGACACCAGCCGTGGCACCATGGACAGGCCTCTTCCAGAACCGCAGGGACACAGAGGGGCAGGGAGTCAGCCCTGCAGGAGGCAGTGTAACCCCTCAGAGCTGGTGGAACCCCAAGACTGAGTGAGCAGGCCACACACTCCAGGCTCCCCCTTTACTAGCCATAGCCACATTCTGTGCCTGCTCAAGGCAACATTCAGATCTTTAATTTTTCCTCACAGAGATTATTCCCTAGGGGAAGCAGCTTGCCAGTGAGTGACAGCTTTTGTTTGCTCATGTTTTCCTCTCTTCTCAGAGTCAACTTCTAGAATATACCAGAATGTTCTTTCTCATTTGACTTTCTGTTCTTCTTATAAAGGGGGGTGCTGCAGTTTATACAGAGTATTATTCAGAGAAGCAAAGAGAATTCTTTATCCAGAGGTGAGAGAGGGAGAGGGAGTCTGATACTCTCTTTTTCTGTTTTGACTTTATGTTTTACTATTTTTATGTTAAGTTGTTATGTGTAACCATGCCTCACACCTCATTGGCCACTTCACACCTATCACTATTAGCTTCCTAAGGTACAGAACATTTTCACACATCAACCCATCTCTTTTATTCCCACAATAGCCCTTTGAGATAGACAGGCAGGAAGTAGGGTCACCTCAAGTCAAGACTGCCTAAGTCTTGTAGGCAGTAAGTGGCCAAATTCAGGCAGAACTATGTTCAACACTGGTTTCCACTGTGCTACAAAATGTATTTGCTGTAGGGAGCTCCTCAGCCTCTCGACTAAGAACCTGCCCTGTGCTTAGGAGAGTTCTGGATCAGAAACAATGGGAGGGAGACATAGCAGTGATCCTTACCATGTCCACAAATTGCAGCAGCAGATTTTGCAAAAAGCTTTTGAGGCATCTAAACCCCTCTTGTTCCTTTGACTTCTGGTGGGGAAAAGGACATCTATAGATCTGGTAAAGCAAAGTACCTGTGGAATACCCACTCAGGGCCCAGAATACTGTGGGATTTTACACTAGGAAAAGATACTGCCAGTCCTTCAAGAGTTCACAGTCCAGATACAGAGGAAAGACAAACACACAGAGAACCCCAGAACATGACAACTATGAAGGACCTTTGCTTTCACCCATCTAAACCCCTAGTTACCAGTGAGGAAATTGGACAGGTGAGGGAACAGAATCAACAGAGGCCACAGGAAACAGCATTTGACTTCATGGTAAGGAGTGTGGTGGGGGCCATAAGCTGATCAGAGAGAACAAAGTGGCAGGAACATCTTCTAGGAGAAAATAAAACTTCATCTCAGCCTTTAAGTATGTGCAGAACTAGGTGGAGAAGGAAGTAGGCCAACTCGAATTCCACATGCTTATGGGACTGAAGGCCAGTACTGAGGATGGAGGAGAGGGAAGGAACCAGAGCTAAAAACTTGGTCAGATCATGGGACTTAGGCATCTGGAAGAAGGTGAAGGCAAAGTCATCGAGGAGTCACTTGAAGGTCAGAGTTTGGGCACCTGTCAACCAGTGAAGCGCTGGTCCTATAATTCCCTAAACCCTAGAACATTTTCTCCACACCCATTCCTACCACATCTAAACTTACCCCACGGCAGCCCGGGAGCACACAGGGCTCTCTGAAGGTGCCCCACTTGGAGTCTGCATGCAGAGTTCCCATGGGCCAGCACACTCTGGTCACCCTGCCTCCCCTTTTAGTCCCTCTCACTCCTGTAGCCACCACCCCAGTGAGCCACCACCCAGCCCCTCATAGTTGGTCATCCAGATGCTGGGCAAGGACTGCATTGGCTAAGCTGAAAAGCAAAAGGAAGGGGAAGGACAGGCTGTCTCATGTCAGAGAAGTGCCAAGAAAACAGGCATGAAGAGCACCTATTTCCCAGCCCTCGGGAGGGCACGAGTGCTGCACTGCGACCTCTGCGTCCCTGAGCCCCTGAATGTCCATCAGCCTTTGCTACTGCTTACCTTGTGACTTGCTTTCCCCATTCCAGCCTAAAACAAGTCTGCCTGCTCCCTTCCCTCTTAGGCAGCCTGGGATGAGGACAAATCGGAATCTACAGACCCACAGTTTCAGGGAAAGCATGTGGCAGTTGTTCCAAATAACACTAATAATGACCATAATAATGTCATTGTCCCTCTGCTTCTGAAAACAAAGCCTGCATGCCCTCGGGAATGGCCCTTTGTTCCCCAACCAGCTCCAATCTGAAGGAGAAACCCATCCTCCTCATTTCATCCCCAGCCAGGCCTTCCTTCTTCCTCCCCTAAGGAAACACCCATTACCCCAAAGCAGAAGATCTGTGGCTCTCCACCCCAAAACTCACCCTGACTTACTTCGCATAGGAAAGGAAGCCGCACCCCGCCCACCTGCTTTTCCCACTTAAGACATCAACAGTGCTCGCTCACCCACAGGCAGCTGGCTTGTTCCTCCCACCCCACCAATCTCCTTCTCCAGCCAGCTAGGTGCTCTTCTGCTCACCGCCCGGTTTTCATGACTGCATGGAGCTGCTCCCTTCCTCTCTTTTTCTTTTATTATCTCTCTTTGTTCCTACCCCAGCCTCTATTTTCATCTCCCTCTTCTGCTGTTTGAGGTTAAGAAGCATACCTTGGTATCCCATAGATTATTTGGCAAGGGTGGATGACAAAAACAAAATGTAATTCAGATTAAAGTCACCCTCCAGCTGAAATGAGAGTTAAATGAATGGCGAGACTGCTGATCAACCTTGCTGGCAACTGGTCCTCTTCTATTAATCTTTCTTGGTATGATTTAGGATCCACCTGGGCCCCCAGAGAGGATTCTCCCATCATTTCCTTCCCATCTCTCTGGCTCAGGCTGCCGGGCTTGGCGCAGTTGACAAATTCCCCAAGTAATCCCTCAAAAGATTGGAGAAATGCTCCGAACGCTCCATTAAATTTATTTTCCATGCTTTAAGAGACCCAAAACTATGTCCAATAAATAAGTGTTCCCTGTGATTTACTGAAATGTTCCTCTGATTTAAGGTTATAGGGAGAAAAATATAGAGCCCCTGGGAGCCCAGGACCAGCCTTGCAAGTGAGACCAGATGTGAGATTTCTGCCCAGGGAGGGAAAAAGAAGGGAAAAAAACAGCCCAACTGGTGGAGGTTTGAAAGTGACAATGTCTGAACCCCGGTTCTCGGCTTTAACATAAAAGGTCCCCAGTTGAGCATTCTTTCTCACAAAATTTATTGTGGTTGTAGTTAGAAGGGGAACCATCAAAAGAGTAATTCTGGCCCTTGTTTTGCAGAGCTCTTTTGATAAATATGATACTTAGAAATATGCCTCCCACTAGACAGAAAAGCCATATAGTTAAAATGAAGTAATCTGTCAGTAAACTCACTAGAATCAAAGCCAGAATGAACCTGTAAAAGGAGAAGGGGAAAAACAAAACAAAACAAAAATCCACTTAGAAATGCTCAAGTCAAGCAAGAGAGAAGGTGGAGATTAAGAATTGTCCTTTATTCAGATATTTTTATCTGCAGAGTTAAAAGTAGAGATTTATTTTTAAAGGGGGCTATTTATGTTCCCGTCTCCGGCAGATGGGTCTGTGTTCCTGCCTCTCCCGTGCAGCCTAGGCTCGGCAAAAACAGCTTCTCTCTGCAGCTGAAACTTACCCAAAAGAAAGAGAAATAAAAACTTTTGGAAGCAACTGTAACCTTTGGAGCTGCTTGGTAAATATTGCATCTGTTTACTACAGAGGCCCAGATGTGCCAAAACCAAAAAAATAAAATGGGGTGGGGGTAGCAGATGTGAAAATTAAACATGCACATATATACATAGCCAGTGGGGACATGTCTTCATCAATGGGCTACCCAAAGAGTCCTCTTTGGAGCCTACTTCCCTAAGAGTCCCCTCCACCTGAAACTCACCTGTTTAGAAAATGCCTTGATTGTGTTTGGGGATGGAATATATTTGGAGTAGCTGTCTTAGAGAAACCATCGGGTAACTTCCACTGTGTCTTACCCTTCTTTACTCTGTACCTGCCTCCGAAAGAACCAAGCTGCATGGCTGGGTCAGCAATTAGCTGCATGGTTGGGTCAGCAAGCCACTCTGACAATGCAGGAGTCCAAGCCTTCAAGAGTACCCTGGCCATCCCAGGACAAACTTCTCCTACTCACTGGCCTCTTTCAGTCTCCCAAAGACTCCCCCATCCCTGTCCCCTGAACAATGCCTTGGAGGATGGGAACCCCCATCACTGCCATCCCAGATGGAAGGCAGGAAGACCTCCCTGCTCTTCATCCTGCAGATTCACACTTACTCCAAAGCCAGGACATGAAAGCTAAGCCCATGGTGTATCCACAGCCCGGGGTAAACCATGAGAATCACCTTCTCCTCTCCCTGCTCCACCATTTGTACTATAAGGAAGTGTGCCTAAAAGGACCCCAGGAAGAGAAAAGGCACAGGACATCTTTAGTGGAAAGCGCCTTTCACATCAGACGACCTGAGTTGACTCTGGCTCTGTCAGACATCTGTGTGCCCAACAGCAGCAGCTTCAGCACCCGGAGTTTCTTCGTCTCCCTGGTGAAGGTCAAGCTGCATGACCTCTTTGTCCTTGACTCCAGAGGCAACTCCTTTCCCAGGGCCTCAGCACCTCCATCCCTCCACCGCCCCCACACTGGTCTGGACAAAGCGGGAGGGTGTGGAGTTTGAGCGGCACCTGTGTTTACACTGTACAATCTGCAGTTTACTGTAATAAAATCATTTAATACAGTCATAATTTTTTGGCAAGAGGTTGTGTTTATGGTGAGCAAGACAGAGAAGGAATGATTGACTATAACTGATTAAGACGATAAATCAAAAACAAAAGAGGGAGGACTTCAAGCACAAAAGCCACAAGCAATGCCGACTGGAGTCTCAAGTTGTGCGCCTTTGTGGGAACAGCTCGGTCTGATGATGTGCCAGCCCTGGAGGGGGGCCCGGTGCTCCAGGGCGGGAATGACAGCTAAGCTCAATGGGCTCATCCTCCAAGGGCAGAGAAATAAGGAAATGGCTGGACCAGAACTGTCTCCTGGGGCCTCCATCTCCCAAAGGGATTTAGAAGGAGATCTCATGAGTAAGCCTTCAGAATCAGCGTGCGTGTGGGTGCACGTGTGTGTGTTCATGTGCACATACATGTGCACCTGGATAGAATAATTTGAGCATGACCTACAGGCACCGCCCAGAATGGAAGCCATTCCTGTAACAGTATATCTGAAACTCCGCATTGCAAGGATTACCTAAGGTGGCAAATCTGCAGACCTAGGAATCATTTGTCCTTCGACAACTGTGCACCTGCTACTTGTAGACACTGTGCCTGAGCAGAAAGGCTACAATGGATTGTTCATGCAACTAATGTTGTCTATTCTGGTCCAAGCTCTGTCATAGGGAGAATCACTGAAAAGAAAATCCCCAACGCCATGGAACTTACATTCTCACAGCACTTATAGCCTAATAAATTAAGCACTGAATTCTCCTCCAGAAGAGAAACCCCGTGGTTTGGTAAGTCCTGAAGAGAGCACATGAAGGTGCACCATAATAACCCCTACGAACCATCCACTGGGCCACTAGCATTCTATTCCTGCTGTCAGGCACCCCAACTGGGAACGGCTCCTGCAGGTGCTGGCTGGTCTCCTTTCTAAAGAAACCACAGCTCGCTGCTCCACCTGGTCATGAAGCTCCGTCATCCCCTTCCACCACCTGTTCTATCGCCCCCTCACCTTCTGCTAGCACTTTTACTGACCTAGGTCGCTTTCCAGCTAAGCTGATCCAGACCCTCATCTTTGACCTGGTCACCATGCCTTTCCCAGGATGTGGCTGCTGTTCTTGTCCACTCATCAGCAAAACTGGACAGAGGAATAGGACACATCTCAGTGACGATCAGCTCTGACCTACCCACTATGTGTGTCTGCAGCCTTACCTCCCCTGATGGGCAGAGTCTGACAGATTGGTAACTTCTGCTCCACTTTTCTCATCTCTTGGCTTAAGGAACCTGAAGTGATCAGAAAGTAGCCATAGCTAAGAGCTAAATGGGCTATTTGTTTTGATTCCCAGTAGAAGCATTTCCCTCTAACAATCAGCCTTATAGAGCTACTAGCCACACATGAGGTTAAGATGAAGAAGGTCCCCAAATGGACCACAGGGAGTGACAGTAGGCAGGGTACCTTCCACTGCATGTTGGCTCCTCATCCAACACATTCTGCCTACTGGAGGTGTGTGTCACATATCCATTAATTTAGGATGCAGGCTGCATCCTGAGATCTATACTTTGTCTTCACAAATAAGATCCTACTAGGACCTCAGCTATTCCTGCAGAGCTGTGCATCCTCTGGCCACCCAACACCTTCCAAGTGGCATGCTGTGTGACAGGACAAGTTGACAACATGGTCTCACATCCACGGCACCTATATCCTTCATTACAAAGTGGGTCCCTCGGTCCTGTACAGGCTCACGTGGAATACTTTGTTGATGAGTCAGACTCTACTAGTGTTCAGATGGTGATGCTGGGTGAGATTTGGGGGCAAATAGTCAAACTATGATGGGTATCCATACCAGACAAATTGAGTTGCTGCCCCTTTCAGGATAGAAGAGGCAAAATATAATCTACTTGCCACCAACCACTTGAGTGCTTCCTGTAAGTCTTTGTTGTCATTGTGCCAAGTGACAATGCATACTGGTGGGCCATGTGTGGCCTCCATCTCTGCCACTGTGCTAACACAGCAGGAGGATCCTTGTGCTATCATGCAGAGGGAGCCGGTAAGAAAAGATCAGTGACTGAGTCTCTGCCAATCTGCTGAAGAGCTTCTCTCATGGTGGAGTCTCACTGGGCCTTAACAGGCAATGCTATGGCCACACTGCATGCCCAGCCCCGTAGGTCTAGCGACACATCTTTCCCCAAAACGACTGCCCTCATCTTCCCTCACTGCTGGACTGTGATCAATCTGCCGAGCTATTCACTCTCATCCAGGAATCATAAACATTCTTGCTACTCTTTCCACACAGAACAGGTCACAGTGCATCCTGCCCAAAGCCCCATGCCTTGCTATCCTCCAGGCCACTCTCCTGAGGGGCACTGTAGCCCCACCGACACTTATTTAGGGTTCACACTCACCTACCAAGTTCTCTCATTTTTGAACCAGGCTCAGCTTCTTCCATCTGTCAACTGATCCAGAGAAGAGCCCTACTACCCTGTGTGGCCACAGGTGTGAGCAGAGGAAGGGTCATGTGTGCAATAACAGCAGATGACACGGGAGCCTGAGCCACCTGCCAAGCAGTTTATTTGTGTCCTCTGGCACTTTCTGTGCCCACACACAGCTGTCCCATTCCAATTTTACTTCAGACTGCTTCTGGGTTTGTCCAACCTTTGACTTGGCATGTCTAACAGAACTCAAACTCCTGATGGCCAGGCTCTCTCTTTCTCTACCAGGGCCCAGTAACATACCAAGAGCTATTCTGACTGATGAAAAGGGCACGATCTTTCTCCAGACCACTATTAGGAGAATAGCAAATTTCCCTCAGCAAGTACCTCTAATGTTATGATGTCAGTGTGTTTCTATGCCTCAGGAAGCTAGAGTTTGGGGAACTTGGACTTTCTGCATAACCTTTTCTTGCCTTGGGTTCCACTCAAACCTGAAAGGCATCTAGCTCAGTAGATACATGGATCAGAGCTCTCTTCCCAGATGTGAAACATACACCTCAAGAGCCCAAAGAGATCTAGAAGGTCTTGTTTCTCAGTGGTAGAGAATGAGAGAATGAAATAGCCCCTTTGTTCGAAAGGATGTGTTAGCATGCCCCACACCTGCAGGCCTCTGCTATCTTCACTGATACAATGAGCTCTTGGATAATTTTAGAGTTTCTCTCCCACTGTCTATTGCCCATATGTCTTACCAATTCCTCCCATGTACTTAACACTTTCTGTTAGGCCCCAGTACGATTATCAGAAGGCATCAATATAAGTACTAATATGATATTCTGTGAAATGTCCAGATGACTCAGGTCATTATAACAGAGAGCAGAGGAGCTCACGCAGCCCTAGGCTAAGTCATCGGTGCGTGCTGTTGCCCATAGCGATTCTATGATACCCATGGTAGCTGCCCAGCTAACTTGCCCCTGGGGACCATGTTCCACTAACTACATTCATAGGTCTCTGCAGGTCAGGTCTCTCTGTGACCTCGGACCTTGCTCCTCATGACAGTCGTGCCTGCTTTGCTTCTGCTTGTTAAGTGGCACCACCAGGCGTCCGTTAATTGGGAACCAACCCTATCATTGCTGTTGCTACAAGAAACTAGAATTTTGTAGCAGAATCTCTGATATTGTTAGTCCTCGCCCACAGAGAACAGCCACTCCTGAGCCTCTCCATGACACGGGTGACGGGGATATAGTCCCCACTGCTGTGGTAAACAAGGTGGTCTGGGGCATGCTTAGGCCATCTCGTTTCCCGGACTCTCTTAGAGGAGAGTGAGTGGAGGGTTTCCAGCTTTAGATACGCTCTACATGGATCCACTCAGTGGCAGAGTCACGCTAGCATATCCACTTCTATAAGCACTGGATCCATTCTCCCACTGCCTGCACGGCCTTCTATGTTACTTACTACGGGACCTTATGTTCATGAGCTTCCAACAATCACCTGGTTGTATGCTACCTCAGCCTTCCAGGATCTGGGTCATGTGGTTAAATCCTGAATAAAAAATAGGACCAGGGGCTGGGGATTTAGCTCAGTGGCATAAGCGCCTGCCTTGCAAGCAGGCGGTCATGAGTTCGATCCCTGGTACCGATGGGGGGGGGGCAGAAATAGGACCATGTGAAAAACCACTCTGGCCCCTTCCTGTTTTACAGCCTCGGATTGCAGCCCCCACAGCTCCCTGGCTCCTGAGATGCACGTGGGTTAGGTCTCTCAGCTCCTTTGGGATTGAGTCTCTTTTCTCCTCAGCAGGCCCAGCACTTTTATGACCAGAGCATACTGTGATGTACACCTAGTTACAAGGCTGACAGCCAGGAAGGAGAGTCCGGTTAAATCCTGAGGGGATCCACACTGTCTTGCACAGCAGGGTCTTTTAACACACCAGAGCACTGGTCTTTAACAAAAAGGAGCAGGCTGCACCTGCAGGCCCAGATGGCTCAGAGAAACCTGCAGATTCTGTATTTTTTGGTGTATCAACCCAAATGTCCCCTCTCCTAGTCTCACGGCCATTTGTTGATTAGGACCCTATTTTGCTATTGGAGCCTGGCTGAGACTGAGGACTCAGCTTCCCCTGGAGCCCTGCTACCCTTATATTAATATCATATAATAATATAATAACTTAGGCTTAATCCTCACCTCTTTCTAACCTTAGGCACTAAGATTCTTATACTTCCAAGGAGCTCCTTAGTGTGAATAACTATCCCTAGCCTTTCATTTTCTCTCTCCAATTCATCAACTTCTCTCTCCCGTTCCTTAGTCCTTCTAATACTACTGTCCCCGAACCCTTCAAATACCCTAGCTGTTATACCTACCAGAACACTTCCATCAGGAACTCATCGCACCTCACCACCAATGGTGGTTTTACCAATTGAATGGAGACCGCATTCCTGCATCTGTTCCTACCAGAAGGGACAAGGCCCACATTGCATGTTGGCTATGGATGATCTAGCTCCCAGATCCTAAATTAACATCTATTTCCTGGCACCTCTTCCCAAACCCAGTGGTGCAATGTGGGTGTCACAGGGGTCATGGCCAATCCGGGACAGAGTTCTAGAGTTTGGATGACTTGCAGAGATACCCAAGAGGACCGGATTCTTAGACAGCACAGTTCCAGTCATTGCATCTAGAATGCCCTTGGGAGAGACAGCTCTGTTTCACTGCAGGCAGTGCCTGGGGAGGGACCAAGCTGGGTGCCATTTGCAGCAACACTTCCAGCAGCTGAAGGAATGAGCACCTCCTTCTCCAGAGGGATGTGGGTCATTCACAATATTCCACTGTTCTCTCCAAACCCCCATAGAAGCCTTGTGGCCTTTGTCCTCAGGCAACAGCACATGAAGAACTTGACAAAGACAGTTACACTCACAGACTATCCCAACCCATACGAATCATCACTGCACGGACATGCTAGTCATAGGAAAAGGAGTGGGGCACAGAGCAGTGGGTTTCCTTTTCCTCTTTCCAGACCACTGCAGACTGAATGTTTTGACCCCCACAAAATTTATATGGGGAAACCTAGTGCGATAGTATCCCCAGTGTGATAGTATCTGGACATGGGATATTTAGGAAGTGACCATGTCACAAGGGTGAAGCCCTCAGGAATGGATTAGTGCTTTGTAAAAGAGACCCAGAGACTTCCCACACTCTCCTAAGTGCAGCCATAAGATGATCAGCAAACCAGGAAGCTGGCCCTTGCTTGACACCCATTCTGCCTGTACCTTGAGCTAGAATTCCCCAACCTCCAAAGATGCTGGCAAATGAAGGTTTGTTGCTTGGGTCACCTAAGCCATAGTACTCGGGTTTCAACAGCCTGAAAGGGCCAAGATGTATGCAAAGCATATTTCTCCATGAAGATGATGCCATATCACTGGAACTTAGCCTCAAACCATCTCCTAAACTGGAAAGGACAAATACTGACCTGAAATTTGCCAAGCATTCTTAGACTACGTCCTTCTGTCCAATTTCCTATCATACAAAAAGTAAACTAGGGAATAAGGATCACTGCTGGAGAGAAGAGCTGTTGAAGGAGCAAAACACACACACACACACACACACACGCATGCACTCCTGAGTTTTACTCATCAACAGAAATGAGAGAAGAGTATCCCTGGAAATTGGAAGATAGGATTATATTTGTTCAGTATCACTTATGTGACAAGTAATTTACAAGGTCTTTTTAAATACACTGTTTCATGGGCAGTATCTCTTTAGCTGAGAAGATCTCCAATTATCAGGCAGCATTTTCAAGGAAATTGAATGTACTGCATGATATAATCTATGGGGGCAGAAACCTTGATTGTTTTCTGTACAGTCCATGATACTGAACATGGTGCTGTCCTGTAACAGAAGCTCAGTAAAGATTTGCTGAATAAATGAATAAAATGCAAATAAATATACTATTTCAGTAAACCTCACAACTCTGTTAGGAAGGCAGAGAAAACTAAGGTTCAGAGTGGTTAATGACTTATCCAAGCTAATAAGTAAAAGATTATAAACTCTGAATCCTGCACTTTGTCTTTAAGAAACATTCTCTCCCAAATATACACACTCTTGGCAAATTACTACTGGCTCGCCTGCCCCCTATTTGGGCCCCAGCAAGGCCTCACAGAGCACCAGGGATGCGCTCGTGTCCACAACAACCACTTTGGGACTCCGTGCTTCTTGAAAGGGGGAAATGTTAATTTGTTACCCAATTATATTTGCAGTGAAAAAAGGTTGAGTGCTCCACAAAAGCCCAAGATAGCTTCTACAGTAACAAACACATAGTATCCAAAACTGTCTACTGTCATAGACCAGAGAGGTCAGATTCTCAGAACTTGAAGATTCATCACCTCTCGACCTAGAATGGTTTTTCACATAACAGAAGAATTTATTTCTTTCAGAAACATAACTTTTTATTAAGCTTCCTGCAATTTCCACACATACTTTCCTACATACTTAAATAGGGGTGATAAATTATAGTGCACTAATGTTTATTTTACAGTAATGACTCCCAGGATTACCCAGCTAAATGGTCCCAGGCTGCTGCATTTCTGCAGTTCCAGGATCAGACTTTTTCTGTCTCTTCCCCTCATGCCAGTCACCTCTCCCTGCTGTCCTTATGATTCATCCTTGGCAGCCTTAATTTTCTGTATCTAAATGGGCTCAGAAACAAAACCAACAGGCTTGCTGGAATTGGGTCTGAGGGTCCTGGGCTTGAGAAATCCGTAAAACTTCAGCACAGCTTTTTCATTTCACAATAATTTATTAAGCACATACTACTTGCCAGTATTTGAGGGATAGAGAAGAAAAATGAAAATCCTTTCCTTCCTGGAGTTTACATTGTATTGGGATCAAGGAAAATTGTATGTTGTCCACCTGTAAGGCGCCTTCTGCCCACTGACCAGTTCCTGTGCTCCACAGGGTGGGGTGGTGGACAGCTGTGTTCCCCACAGGTGATGTCACCGTCCCGTCAGTGGTAAATACACCAGCTCTGTAGGGCCATTAATAACACCAGGCTGAGAGGGAAGTGTTAATTCCATGATTCCAACACGCCATGGATCCAATAGGCCTTGGCAGGCTGCTCGGGGAGCTTAGCCACCATCTGTACCTCTGTTTCTATAGGAAAATACACCCCAGGTTCCAGACAACTGACTTGCAAATGAACTTTTGAGACAGAACTCACTCATAAGCTTGAGAATGCCTGTACCTCTCTATCTATGCTCCAAATGACCAGGACCTATTTGACCCAAGGCTTAGAAGCTGGAATATCAGGGTGCCCCCATTGCTCCCATGCATACCTTAGGCAAGTCACTGAATCTCTACAAATTTCAGTTCCAACCCCTTTATATTGGGTTTTGCTAAACTTTGCTAAGACTTTATTAAATAGACAGAGGCTCCGCTGTTAAAGAAAAAAAGTTTGAAGAACACTACTTAAAAGAATCATTAAATGTTTCTCAAATGAATGAATAAATAAATGAAGGAAATGAATGAATGAGGAAACTTCACTTACATTCCCAGTACACCTTGAGTGGTATCCAAAAATGAAGAACACTTCCTTGAAGCTTGTTTTCTTTTTCACTGTGGCTTCTGACCCAGAATCTAAACATTCAGGAAAGAAATAGAATGATTGTCTTCACTCCTGGGGATCCCAATTGAGAATCTAGGCTTCCGCAGCGCCCAAAAGAAAGAGATGTTTATACTAACCAATCTGGCAGGTTATTAGGCTGGGAACGGGTGGAAATGGCTGAGCAGGGTGTAATTGTTTGGTAAAAGAGAAAGAAAATTTGGTACTTCAGGGGAAAAAAAATAAAACCAAATAACTAGCTTCATACATAATCACTCCCTTCCTGCCCAGGCCAGGGATTTTGTTCTAGAACTGTACAAAATAATGCCTTCCCACGACTCTCACAGAGGCAGCCTTGTGGAGAGAAAGCTGCTCTCCATGCTATTGGATCCATGGCTATTTCAGCATCAAGTTCTTGCGAGCCCCCTACCCTGGATCTCAAGGTCACACTCTGGCCAGGAGAGGCTTTCTCCCTCCACCCTCAATTTCAGGCACCCACTCCTCACATCCGCCAGCCCTTGTCCCAAGAAGGAGGCTCCAGGGGAAGGCAGGCATGCCAAGGTCTTGCTTTGCATGGACAACTTTAATGGGAAACTCAAAGAAGAACGTCCAGGAGAGCTGGAGAGCTGTCACCACCTGCACAGGGAGGGAAGATTGATGTCCAGGACCAGGATGTGAACATACCCATGAATTATCCTTCAGTGCCAACATAAACTGGAGAGGGAAAGCGTGTGTCAAGAAGGCAGAGCCTGGGTTTGGCTGCGATCCTCATGGCACCTGGGGAAGGAGGCCCTCCCTGAAATTCTCGTAACTCACAAAATTATCTGATCGATGACTCTCCCTGGCTTCCCTGAGTAACACTCAACTTCACAGATTGAGTATTTCTTATACCTGACATCTTGCTTTGGTTGACTCATTTAGCCTCATAAAACCATCTGAGGTGAACACTGTAACTCTCTTTTACTTCAGAGGTGGGTAAACTGAGTCACAAAGTGTTTGACTTACCTGAGGTCACACAGCTAAGAGTGGCTAAGTAATGCTGTGTGTGTACTCAGCCCCACCTCTGTACCCACAGGAAGGACATAGGAAACCTTGAAGGGAGGAAGGTGACTGTGTTAGCCTCCCATCACTGTAATGAATGCCAGAGGTCACTGACTCATAAACAGAGAAGGTTTATACTGGCTCATGGTTTTGCAGGATCCAAGCTATAACCACCCCCAATGCTTTGGGCCTGTGGTGAGGCAGTACACTGTGGTATAAGTGCATGGTGAAGCAAGACCACTCACCTCATGGGCAGAAAGGAAAAAAGAGGAAAAGGAACAGCCCAGGTTCTCACAGTCTTCTTCAAGGTGCAAGCCCGATGGCCTAAAGGCCTCCCACTAAGCCCCACCCCTTAAGGGGTCCCACCTTCCTCCAGCACCATCCTGTAAACTAAGCATTTCCCACTTGGGCCTAGGGACACATGAAGATTCACACTGTGGCAGTGGCACTTCCTTTCTCTCCATAAGGACACTTCCAAGCTCACCCACATGACATTCACCAGCTCTCAAAGAGGACAGGGACTTTTAGAACAAGAAATGGGCCTTTTTTTGTCACACAAGAGAGACTCAGTACCTGCTACAGATTTTTAGCACCTCTCCAAAGACCAAGAACAAGAGAATTTAAGGGTTTGTACTGCTTTTAGCTCTAAATATTTTAAGAGTAACCACTGTAAAAATTGTACTATCTTTTCTTCTGTCTTTTCCTCTGCATCTATGACTATGCCCATAGAGTCACAGGGATGTAGTTTCATATTCTGCCTGACACACTCAGTATGATTTCGTGGCCCATTTCCATCTTCCTGGGAGGCAATGCAGTGTAGTGGTTAAGACCACAAGTTGGACCATCAGAAGGTTCATGTTCAAATCTTGGCTATAGCATTCTGTGACCTACCAATGTCCTCAGTCTTAGTACTTTTTTATTATCAATTTTTAAGTTAATAAATCTGACAAATATGATAAAATGGGATAAAGAATTCTTTGAAAGTGGGAAATGGAAGTAGACAGACAAGGAGAAAGGAGGCCAGTCTGGGCACAGAATTTCTGTGTTCCCAAGGGAGGACCTTCAGCGTGACTGCCCAGAAGAATCTGCATCCCCTGGGCTGCAGAAGGGATATGGACAGTGGAGGCAGCTCGGGGTGGTTATGGGCTCAGAACCACACTGGAGGACTCTAAGTGCCTTCTCACTCCCTGCTAGGGTCTTCAGCAACTGGCCAGGACTCAGCCTTCTGTGTCTCCACTTGCCCTTTTGTCACTCTAAAGACACTGCCACCTTTCAGAGGGTTGTGTCTCCAGGAAAGCTAGCCTTATTTTGTAAGTGAAGCACGTTCCCCTGGACAGGGAAAATTGTTCACTTATATGACACAATCCCCAACACAATCACGGCCCAGGTGTGCCTGTGTGTCCCCATGATGGAACCAACATCCCTGAGCCTGGACTGTGTCTTTGCCATAGTGTGACTTGTGTTCACGTGTTTTCACAAGCTCTCCAGATAAGAAGTGTGGGAGCCGGAAGTGTGGAAGCACATGGCTCTAATTAAAGCACTCTAGGAGGCTGGGTAACTTAGCAACTTAGCAAGACCCTACCTCAAAATAAAAGGGGTGGGGATGTAGCTCAGTGCAAAGGCCCTGGGTTAAATCCTCAGTGCCCCCACCCCAAAGAAAGAAATACCGGGCTCTCCTGAGGTCCTCCCTGCTTCCTGGGTATAGTGCAATGCAGCAGAGACGCCCTGGAAGCCCAGTGCCCAGGGAGCAGACCTAGGGCTGGCATGGACAAGAGGTGTGCTGTCCTCACAGAGACCAGTTGGGGAATAGCAGCTCCAGACCCTGGCAAGGGAAGCTATGGGATCTTGAGGGGATGGCAGAGTTAGCCAAAGCAATCTGAAAGGAATGGGGGGTGCAGAGTATGAAGAAAGATGGGGCCCTACAGGGAAGCGGGAGAGGCAGGGCAGGAAAAGGTGCTAAGGGAGCCGAGCACGGCATGTGTGTGACCTTGGCCAAGGCAGGCTCCACAGTGACTTCCTCCCAGAAGTCTGACTCCCACCTAGATGGTTCACATGCTCAATATCAAAGGTTCTCAATAACATATGTGTTTCCTGCTGAAGCTCAGATCTGCCTCCTGTGCCGGCCAGACAGCTTTGAAAGTCAGATGGTGATAGGCAAGGAGACAGAGTGGATGTTTGTGGAAAGCCATGTAAAGTTTACTTACAGGATGACAGGGTCTTCAGCTGTGCTGCCTCCAGCCCCCCAGGAAAGGTCCCAGTCCTCCACCCCTCCGGCCTCCCCAGCCTGCCCCGTCCCTCTCCCTAGCAGTGGAGAATGAACTGGTCACAAGCAGACAGGATTGGCTCTGCAGGAATCTGCGAAATGTTACCCCTCTTGGGTGGTAACCCCCCTTCTTTCCCTTCTCCCACTCCTTACCAGAACAGGGCCTGTGCCTCCACACCTCCGTTACACATATTGGTTCTGACAGCACAAATTAATATGTCAGATGCCGAGATCCTCGCTGGCGACAGGCCTTTTGACCCTATCGGCACAATCGGCTCCCCTGATTGAAAATCTCAGTGCCTCGAATTGATTCAGAGTTTTATAAACATACTACAGCCACCAACCAAGGAAGCCACCAATGTAAAGCCTGGAGAAGCTAAATTTTCCCTCCTTGGCTGCTCGGGCCGCTCCGATCAATGGGGCAGCAGGGTGGGACCAGCAAAAGAATTAAAAGGCAGGCCTGATCCAACAGGCTGAGTCCTAAGAATTACCAAATCAGCTGTGTGCCAAACAGACACACACACACGCACGCATGTACGCACACACACAGAGTCTGCCTGCATCCTCAAACGGAAATGGAATGGCCCCATGAGATGGTACCTGATTAGGTGTTAGAAAACCTAGCTTGCCTGGCTCTACCACTATGTGCTGTGTGACCTGGGAAAATTTCCTTAGCCTCTCTAAAACTTAGCGTTCTCTTTATAATAAAAAAGAGAATAATCATAACCGCTCCATATGCAAGGCTTTGCTGTAAGGCTGGAAGCACATGGTGATGTCCTGCACAAGGGCATTAAATGCTCCAAGCACTAATCACACGTGAGGACTTGGGAGTGGCAGTAACAATGCACTGAGGAGATGGATGAAACCAGGCCAATAAATCGCTGATGGTCACAGATGCCAGGAGAAGAAGCTGCGGGGGTTTACTGTGCTCACCTCTCCAACTCTGTGCAAAATTTTCAAGCTACATTTGGAATTCCACATCAAGTCATGCATTAGATGTTATACAAGTGTGTGTGCACATGCCCGCGGGCACACGTGTGTGTGTGTGTGTGTGTGTGTGTGTGTGTGTGTGTGTCTACACAGGCACAGGCCACTGCAGGAAACCATCAGTGGAAAGAGGCAGGTCTCTGTGTGGGGCCCTCTGCCCCGGAAGTTCTCCCACACACCCAGCTTCCTCCACCTTCCCCCAGAGCCCTCCCAGCAGTGAGCCCGGCCTCAGCAGACAGCACGATGCCTCACTCACCCATCTCTGTCTCCCAAAGAGCATCCTGAGACCTTCCATCCTCCACCCCATGTGCACAGTACACTGAAAGGCACAGAATTCCTCCAAATTTCCCTAAGGCCGAAGGGCAAACGCCAACCCTGCCTCCAGCTAGAGTTTCTACCTGGATGTCCCTCAAAGGCTGAAGTGTTCAAAGTTTGACACACACACACACACACACACCCGGCCAGGTTGGTGCTACTGGAGGAGGAGGAACCATTAAGAGCTTGGGTTTAGTAGATCTTTAGGTTCTCAGGGGTGTACCCACTCTCAGAAAGGACTGTCAGACCATGGTCTCTTCTCCCTCTCTTTCACTTCCCAGCAACAAGGTGAAAGCTTCTGCTCTACCACACACCTACCAAGAAGCATTGCTACAGACCCAAAGGCCACCAGGCCAACCAGACATGGACTGCAACCTCCAAAAGTCATTCTAAACTGACTACCTCAGGCATTTATCAGGATGGGAAGCTGACCAACACACTCTTCCTCCAACAAAATGCCATCAAAATCTTCATTCTTCTCTACCACTATTGCTGCCCCATCAGGCTGACTTGGATGAGAGCCAGGGTGGGCAGAGGAAAATGCAGGATGAAGAGGAAGAAGAGGGGAAGGCCATGACTTCAGTGCACCAAAGGACACAAAGGTACACCTCCAACACCTCCAAGAGGGCTCCCCGGGTGGCCACAGGGTCCACCTCAAACCCCAGAGGCAGCTCTCAGCAGCCCCACCCTTGTATGTTGAGGCTGGCTGTTAGGAAGGGGTTGGTCATCAGCCTCATGAAAAGCAGATGGTACCTCCCACTGCTCACCTCCCCAGAGCTCTGAAAAAATTAGGGCCTGAGGACACTCGCCTCCCCCCTTGTTTCCTTACCCTTCACTTCCCACGCTGCCACACATCAAAATGCTTTCCAGTCAGTCTCCCTGCTTACTCCCTGCAAGCTGTCTCTAAACAGACACTGACAAATAGACATGACGTCCATGCCTCCAGATTCCATCCTCCCAGCGCACTCTCGCTGTCCTGTGCCCCCTACCCGGTCCCAGGCATGCTTGGTCTAAGGCAATATACAGCTTTGGGCTCAGATCCTGGCTTCCAAGTTGACCAGCTATGACCTGAGCTGTTCCTTAATCTCTGTGCCTCAGTGTTCCCATCTATAAAATAGGGACAATTACACTTAACTCCATAGGATTGTTTGGAGGACTTACTGAGTTGCTGTTTGTGAAATGCTTACAGCAGTGGGTTCAACATATAATAAACAAATGTCTTGTATGTTAGCTATCATCCCCATCATCACTACTGCTGTCTGGGGCTAAACATTGCTTTTACCGAGGTCATCTACCCCAGGAGACCCAGGAGAGGGAACACCTGAGACAGAACAAACTCAGGGCAGAGAGGAGAAGCCTTTGCCCAGCAAGCCTCCCCTCCTCTCACCTGCAGGGTCTCTGGAACTGAATACCACGACGGTTCACTTAATCCTACCTAAAAAAAAAAAGTGGCAATGGAAACAAATTTAGGTCAAGCCAGGAAGATGTTGGCTTCCAAAATAGTTTCAAAACATTATTTTAGGATTCCCTATTTGTGGAACTACAAACAAACAAAAGAGACTGGATAGATACACATGCAATGTTCACAGAGGTAAAATGAACACATTTTAAAAATTCTTTTGTTTTCTAATTCTCCCACCATGCACACCCTCGCATTTTTAATTTAGAAAACAATAAGACCTGGGGGTCAAGGAACTCAGGCGTACAAATGTTCTCATGTTTGCCTGAGGGTTGCTGGGTTTGGAGCTTTCTCCTTCCTAACAAGTGGACAAGCAAAAGAGTATCCCTACCCCACATGGCCACTCCACATGAGACTCTGAGTAAATAAAACAATGGCAGCCCCCACATTTCCAAGAAAACCTCAGTTTCTCCTCAGCTTCAGAGTGAGACCAGCAGGAAGGAGCACTGCTATAGTTCCCATCTGGAATGTCCCCTGAGGCCCAAGGGTCAAAGGTTTAGTCCTCAACTTGGTGCTATTTAGAGGATGGAAATTGAGAGGTGGGGTCTAGCGAGAGGTCTTTAGGTCACTGGGGGTGTGCCCTTGGAGGGGACTGTGGCACATCAGGCTCTTCCTCTCTCTCTTTCCACTTTCTGGCTCCCATGGGGTGCACATCTTTGCTCTCCCACCATGACAGACCCAAAAACCATGAGATCAACTGATCATGGACTTCAACCTCCAGAACTGTGAACCGAAACAAACCCTCGGGTATTTTGTTACTATAACAGAAATCTGACTAACACAAAGCACCAATTGTGCCTGGGGAGAGCAAGGGTTGTAGCTTTCATCTCCATCACTAACATAGGGCCACAGTCACACATTTCAATCATTTAACCCACACCATGACCTGTGAGATAAGTCAGATAGGCACAAATTCTCTCCATCCCATAGATAAGGAAACCAAGACTCAAAGAATGAAAGAGTAGTGGGTTTTTACAGAACTCAGGTTTCTTGGCCCTAAATTTGCCCACTCAACAGGTTCCACTGTCACCTCAGATGAACGGCCCAGGCTTCTGGGCCAGGGAGTTTGAGAAGCCATTCTAATCTTCTGTTGCCCAAACATCTCTCTCAGGGTTCCTGGGAGCTCCCCACCCACTCCTGGCCTCACAACTCCCTGACTGGAACCACTTCTGAGCCAGGGACCCACAGAAGAGTCCAGGCTCGTTGGCTGGCTGAAGTTGCTGTGACAAGGTACAGCACACTGGGTGGTTTCCATGATGGAAACAGGTTGCTTTGCAGTTCTGGAGGCTGAAAGCCCAAGCTCGAGGTGTTGACAGGGTTGGTCCCTTCTGACACCATGAGGGCAGGTTCTGTCCCAGGCCTCTCTCCTTGGTTTGCAGACAGCATCTTCTCCTTGCTGTCTTATGCTGTCTTCTCTCCATACCCACTGGTGTCTAAACTTCCTTTCCTTATAAGGACACCAGCTATTGGATTTGGGCCTATCCTAATGGCCCAAATTGCCTCTTTTAATTTAGTTATCTCTTTAAATAGCCTATCCCAAAATACAATCACATTCCATGTTAACCCAGGTTAGGACTTCAGTACATGAACCTGGGGCAGGAGGAAAGAATTTGGCCTATAACAACAGGTAAAACACGATCACCTGGAAGAGTCCCCTAACCTCTTCTGTTGCATTTCAGCAGGTGCTAGATGAGTAATTGCCTTGGTGACCCCTCCTGTCTTGAGGGGGTGAATCACTGAAAGGCAACAAGGGAGAAAACTGGGAGTGAAAAGTCCAAGGACTGGGGACAGAAGGTGCAAGCTGAGGGAGCCGGAAAGATGGCTGAAAAAGGGCCTGTCCCCCAAAGAGTGGTGTAAAGTGAGTAGGTGATCATGAGACTATGAGACTGTCACCCCACTGTCTGGAAGCAGGTCCATCATAAAAGACCTTCACTTGCAAAGGAGGATTATTATAGGATAATTGCTTTCCTATTAAGAAAAATGGTAGAAAGATTTGGGGCTTTGGATAAATCAAAAAAGGAAATCAGTCCAGATGTGTGCCTTCCTGGTCTCGAGGTTTCAGATTCTAAGATTCTACAGTTTGGATCTAAAATGTCCTCTGAAGGCCAGCTAATCGGCTCTTAATAAGCTATTGAATTATGAGAGTGGCAACCTTGTCAATGGACTAATCCACTGGTGAGTTTGTAACTAAATGGGCTGTTAGGAGTTGGGACCCGGTTGAAGGACCATATCCTGTTCCCAACCTATTCCTCTGGTTCTCTCTCTCTCTTTCTCTCTCTCTCTCTCTCTCTCTCTCTCTCTCTCTCTCTCTCTCTCTCTGCTTCCCAGCTGGCATGAGGTGAGCTGCTTTCTTCTGAAAGCTCTCCCACCATAATATGCCTGCCTCACACCAGACCAAAAGCAATACAGCCAACTGACCAGGCACTGGCACCTCCAAAACCATGAGCCAAAATAAACTTTTCCTCCTTGAGGTTGTTTTTCTCAGGTATCTAGTCAAGGTGACAGAAATCTGACTCACTCATCAGAAAATGGTTCTTTCTCCTGACTTCACTGGAACTGGTAAGAAATTGTCTGAAATGGGCACAAAGTAAGCACTCAAATAAACCCAGCTTCCTTCTTCTGCTGCTCCTTTCCTTCCCTGCGATTCTCACTAGGCCTTGGTTGCTCCTCCTAGCTTCCAGTAAGAAAGGGAAAGAACAGGAGGGTGTTGGAAAGCTACACTGGCTTCTACTGGAAAAGGCTAACCTAACAGGAAGGAAAAAAACACTGTCAGGCACTGATGTGGTTGAGATATCTGGAAATTTCCTCGGAACCTGGTCCAGGCTCTTCTGAGAGTGGCAAGATGGCTGCAAGTACAAGGAGAGAGGAAATGCATCTCCTACCCAAGCGCCCTGCAGGAGCAAAGGTGCTAGTATCTATTAGCAGACCTGACAATGCTCTGTCACACAATTCCCATGGGCTGGGACCAGGGAGGAGGGAGGAGGAGGCCATGCTGTCTTCTCAGGACTGCCTCTGATGCCATGTGTGACAGGTCCCCAAGGCTTCCCTGAGACATCCCATCTCACCTGAGCCCATGAGCTGCCTGTTCTCCCCAGACAAGAATCTGTGCATCCCTCCTCCTTCTACTTGCCCAGTGCCAAGGAGATGGGGAAAGTCAGCTCTCAACTCTCCCAGCATCTCAGAGCTCCTGTCCCCAGAGAAGTCTGAGCTCTGCACACTGCCTCACTGCTGAGGAGGCTGGGGTGGAGTGCAGGGAACACAGGGAGGAGCAGGGGTTTCGCCACTGCTGCTGCCCGCAAGCCTGGGCACAAGGCAGGGTGAAGAAAGAGACAGCCTCCTGGGATCAAGTCCAGGATTCTCTCTCCAGGTAAAATACACCTCACTGAGAACCTGATGACAAGGTGCATTGTCTTCAAAGAACATTTCCTCCCGTCATCTAATTCAAGCCTCCGTGCAATCCCATGAGATGCTCCAGGCAATTAGCGCTCCCATTCCACAGATGAGGAAACAGAGAGAATGA
The DNA here is from genome assembly GCA_004027455.1 of Hydrochoerus hydrochaeris. Taxonomy (NCBI): domain Eukaryota; kingdom Metazoa; phylum Chordata; class Mammalia; order Rodentia; family Hydrochaeridae; genus Hydrochoerus; species Hydrochoerus hydrochaeris. The sequence continues at coordinate 151,489 of PVLA01004445.1, forward strand.
TCCAGTGGGATTGCAGGGAGGACAAAGATGCAAGCAGAGTCCCCATCCTCAGGATCCCAGAATGCCCTTCTCACTGCCCTTGGGCCCTGCAGTCTGCTGAAGACAGAACTCACAAGAAGATGCAAAGCCCTCGGTAAACGAGTCCCCTCCTTGTTTTCAAAGTCCCTGTGGAGCTGTCCCAGATAGAGCCACCAGTTCCACCCAACTCCAAGCAAGCTAGGCTGTGACAGGAGAGCACGGGGTGTCAGAATCATGCCAACCCCTCCACTTTCCATTGGACAACCCCAGACAAGTCAACAGCCTTCCTGAGGTGGTTTCATCCAGCTCATGAGAAAGGCAGTACAACTCACTGTCATGAGTCTTTGGTGTCACACTGGTTGAGACAGAAGTGCCACTTCCTGGATGTGTGACCTTGGACAAATCAACTCCCCTCTCTGAACTTCAAATTCCTTCTGTTATTTAATGACATCAGCCACCGTCACCATCTAAGAGCATGTACCTGTAGCTGGTGCTTCACCTGCTTAGCTCAGTGACCTTCAGCACAAGGCCTGAGACCAGCTACCTCCACCTGACAGCTGAAGCTTTCTCAGGTATAAGGCTCCACAGCCAGTAAGGGGCAGGGTGGGGGATCCACACCCAGATCAGTGCCCTGAAATTCCACTTACAATGCAAGACTGTGCTACAGGCTGTAGACAGACGTTTAAAGCATTTGGTATAGATGACATTAGGCTTACACTGAGCAGTACTTACCATGGCCGTGAGGCAAGGGACAGGGCCTGGTAACCTTTAGACTACTACTCTGGCTGGCACCTAGAATGATGACCCCAGATGGGACAGATGGGTTGTCCCCATCTACATGGTGTTCCCATTGAGTATGAGGAGTGGGTCTTCATCTTCTCTGTACCTCCCACCATGGCTAACACCAGATCACTTCCTTGCCTCCTCTTTATCAGCTGCCACTGCCCCAGGCCACAGTGTCGTTTCTCTCTGCCTTAAGTGCTCTCACCACCCA